>JBBPBX010070186.1:0-18659 GCA_038048925.1 Garcialebias charrua
CACGTCACCAAAGTGACGCCTTGGAGTTACAGGCGAGCAGAGGAAAAGAAAAAGGAAGCATTTTTAAATATTCCCTAAAGCTGCCTGTTGATTAATCCTGCTGTCGCTCACTCATATTCTGAGCGAGCATCCACTTAGACATACTAGTTTAATTCGTTTGATCGCGACAAATTCATTCATTTCCGCATCGACTTTTTATTCTCTCCCCCCCGTGAGAAAGGCACCCAGCCTCGCAGCTGAGCTCTGCCCGCGCGCGTTCCCGACCCTCCCTATGGAGATAGGACGATACCTCCCCGCAACAAGGCTGACGAGAGCAAATACACTTGAGGGAGCAAATTACACCGGCACGAGGAACTTCAAAGGTGACCAGCGGAGCGGAACGAGGAGCTGCAGAGACCGCGCGCAGCTCGCTCCTCAGGGGCAGAATGAGAGCAGCAACGGTAGCAGCGGTGTTATAAAATAAATAATAAATAAAATCAGAGCGCTGGTCCACACACAAATGCACCAGGAAATATGCAGGAAATATGCAGTTTTTACGCACTCTCTCTCATAAACCTCCATGGAAACTCACTCCTACCTTCTGCCTTCTGGGTGGAGATCATGTAACAAAAGGCATGACCCTTCGGGACTTTTCGGCCAGGTTTCCGGATTCATTCGGGAGTGTTTTTTTTTTTTTTTTTAACCCTCGCCTGGCCCAAATGCAAAAATGAAAATAAAATTCATAAAATACTACAGTAATTCTCCAATATGGTGAATTGTTACTGTCACGGTGGGTGTTGTCCTTTAATCACCAACACAGCCCCCGCATGCGATGTCTCGGGTCGGACCGGTGCAGCCGCGCGAGTCCGCTCATCTTCTAAACACAGAACAGCGGAGTTATGAATTATAGTTGCGTCCTCAACTTTAAAAATAAAACCAGAGTTGTTTGTGCACTAAAAACAGCGTAACTCTTGGAAAAAGGAGCAAACAGAGCAGGTTTACTGATGAACCTGTCTTCCTCCTCCACACAGTTCAGCTCTGAGCGAGAGAGTCCTCCTACTTTTCAGAGTCAGAGTCAGAGAGTCAGAGAGAATTTATTGTCATTTGCACCGCATGTAGTACATGTGTTGAAAACGAGATTATGTACACGGGGTCCCAGTTACATCCAACAACAAATGCAAGAGAAAAACAATAATAACATCTAGGATTAACTAAGAGAGACATCAGCTAGTAATACACTAAGCCCTAATGTAGCAGAAAAACATCATTATAAACAGCAGCACGAACATGAGCAGATGGTCACAGATGAACACAGATAGTCACAGATGAACGCAGCAACACTACTTGCAACACTACTTGCTCTCTGAGCTGCAGAACTGCGCTGAAACCACGCCCACGTGCTGACACGCCCCCACAGTTCCAGACTAAGGGAAAATCATGTTTTTTCATGATTTTTGACACTTAATTTTATAAGGAAAACAATGTTTTTAATCAGTCAGATTTATATGGGTGATTAATAACACATATTTATGCCATGTGATAAACTAAAAACACAAATCTAATTTCACTTTACACGGTCTTTAAGAATAAAAGTGATGAACAGTTTTTAATGCCACAACTGATAAAAGGAGTTTCCTCCTGACTCCATCTAATAGTTTTAATTGGATTAATTTAATTTCTTGTCAGAGATTACTTCTGATATTACACATTTTTGCTCCTAAGGAAAATTAAAAGATTAATTTTCATGAAATATACCTTTCAAAGCTGACTGAAGATCACATTTTCTGATTGGAAGTTGGTGAGTGAATACATTGATTTCCCAGCTGTAAGTGAAGGCAACATGATGAAGGCCACAGACGCTGTAATAGAACAAACCCATAAATCAAATAAATGAAATGCATCGTTTCACAGCAGTTACACACACCTTCACACCACCTCCTGGGAAGCTGCTGAGTCATCAGCTTTTACATGACAAACAACTTTTTGCCGGCAAAGCACTCCGGTGGGGGTCGTTCGAGCAATGTCAAAAGGATTAAACTCATAAACAACATAAAAGCTAAAGAAACAGCAGCAAAAATATGTTTTTCTAAATAAAATAAAAAAGAATAAATAAACCAAAGGACTCCCACGCTGATCAAAACATAACTGGGAGGTTTTGTTTCTTTTGTTTTTCTAAGAATAAAGTTGTGAATAATTTAGCTTTTGTAATTTTTTGTGTGGATTTTGTGTTTAAATTTTAGAGGCTTTTACGATTTAAAATAACAGGTCATTTGTAAAACACATAAATCAATGCTGATTATCTCTTTTCCGGTTTATAAAGGTATTGAAGCATATAAAGGAAAAATCTTTAAACCAGAGAAATTGCATTTTTTGAAAATATCTGTGTGACTTTTGTTGAAATTTGTTGAAGCTGAAACATTTAAAGTAGCAAAATGCTACCTAGAAGCTGAAAGTAGCTACAAACAAAGCAGCTTAAAAAGACAAAAAAACAAAGTGTATGTTGAAGCTGATTTTAAAGATAACGTTTAAAGATAACAGCATCTGGACAGAATTGAAGCAATCTCCATGAGTTTCTGTAGGAAAAAGACAAAGTAATTTTTGGAGTATAAGGCGCACCAGATTATAAAGCGGATTAAGCGAAACCAAGACATTTTGAAAGATTTGTGTGCACTGTGTACCACATAAAATCAGTTCAAGGTCAGTAAGCACAACCGTTGAGAAAATTAAAGGATTTTAAGTGCACCTTATAGTCCGAAAAAATATGGTAATTGTAAAGGTAAATACTTCAAAAAGTATAGTAAGTGTCTTTCGGCTGCTTCCTTCTTCAGGAGTTGCCACACTGAGCAAACTCACATGAAAGATTTGGCAACTGTCTAATGCCGCATGCCCTTCCTGATGCAACCTGGGCTTGAGCCCACAATCTCAGGATTACAAGACCATGGCACAGACCACAATGTTTCAATAAGTATAAAGCTACAACAACCAAAAGCCACCTATCTCCTGAATGTTTTGATAAATAAACAGCTAAAACAGCATAAAAAAATGCAGAAACGGTGAGACAAACAAATGGAAAGCAACAGATTAAAAGCTGAATTAACAACATCAGAATAAATATATTTTAAAAATGCAAAAGTTGTTCTCAGAAATGTGGCTCTTCCCTGTTTAGGCCTCGCTAAAAAAAAAGCCTTGAATGCTTGCACCAACCCACAGAAAATCTCACTTTTCCGCTACATTTGTCCCACAGGAAGCCACAGCAGACGGCCGCGGCTGGAGACACGTCCTGCCTGTCAGGTGTCCCTGCGTGAAAGGATTCACAGCAATGCTAACGTTCGGCTCCTTCGCAGCAGACTGAGACGCGACCTGCAAGCCTGCAGAGGTTTCAGATGTTGGCTGAAGCTCTTTGGAGGCCTTTTCTCTTCACACCTGCCTGACGTGTTCGAGGTCAGCCTGAGGAGAAAGGAACGGTTAAAGTGGACGTTTGTTAATGAGGTCTTTTTTTTTCTCTCTCTCTCTTTTCCTTTTATAGATGGCCTCCCTTCTCACCTTACAGCCATCCTCTTCACACCATTATGATTTTGTTTGTTTGTTAACAGAGGTGGGTAGGAACTAGTTACATTTACTCCGTTACATTTACTTAAGTAGCTTTTTGAGAAAATTGTACTTGTGAGAGTAGTTTAAATGTGAAAGACTTATACTTTTACTTGAGTAAATTTTAGGGGAGAAAACCGCAACTTTTACTCAGTTACTTTGGGCTTTCTGCTGATCGCTACAGTTACTTTTGTATCAAGTATGTAAAAACATTTACAGCGAAATTATTGCGTAACTTATTGTCACCTGACATGTAACCAATCAAGTGAAGCCAACCAGTCACGTGACCACAACAAACTCTCCGCGCGGGCCATGTTGAGTGACGTCGGAGATTCTGGTAAACAGTTAGTGCTGTTTATAGGATGTCAAAATGTAAGAAAATGAGTTCCAACATTTACTGGTAGAAACAAAGTTTTGCAGAAAGTCAAGTTTATTATTATTTAGCTGAATTATTTGGGCTACAGTTGCCTTTGTGTTTTTTATTTTATTTACAACAATGTAAAAGATAAGTGGTTTATTTCTAAATCCTTTTGGCTGGTATTGCCTTTGTGTTTTTATTTATAACAATGTATGTTCAGTCTCATTAAAAGTTATGTTTCCTTGTAAATCCATTTGCATGTTATAATTTAATGACACGAGATGGTACTCCGCAGTTACTCACTACTTGAGTAGGTTATAATCAAAGTACTTTATTACTTTTACTCAAGTAAATTTTTGGATGCCTACTCACTACTTTTACTTGAGTAATATTTGGTTCAAGTGACAATACTTTTACTTGAGTAAAAATTTTGAATACTCTACCCACCTCTGTTTGTTAATGAGGTCTTCCAAAAAAGTTACAGAATAAATGAAAATGTGGTTTTACAGTGGAAAATGACAGATCTAATTGCATGAAGAAGAAAAAAACGTTTGAATCATTTTGTTTTCTGTCTGTTGAGGTCTGCAGAAGAACATTATATCATGTAAGCATGTTTTAATTTGTTCTTCTCTTCAGTGCATAAACAAACCCGTAGCCCACGGGGCTGCAGAGCGTGACTAAAATCTGCTCTCGAGCCTCGATGGTTCACTCTCTGCGGAGCATCTTTCAACATGAATTATGAATGTTTGTTCTTTCCTCCAGCCCACTGGAAAGGTTAAGATTCTGTTCAAGAAGGTGTCAAGAAGCATCAGTGACCAATCGTGGTCCTGCTCAATGGAAACTATTTCAACACCGTTCCCAAATTTAACTCCAGTAAAATGTATACAATCGGCGGATTTTGGCTGTAGCATGAAGCTGCACTGCTCTGATTATGACCCTCGACCCTTATTCATCTTTCAGACTCACCATGAATCGTGTGCTTTAAAATTACCTCTAACTTCAATAATGTCTGATGTTTTTATATTTCTCGTCAGGGACACAGAGTCAGCTACACTTCCTCTGTTTCTAAGAAAGAAAACCAAATAATTAATGAAGTTTGTTTTATTTGATTAACAAGTGTGAACATGAATAATTTTGATTGTTGTTCTCAATCATTATAATGAAATCATGTAAAATATTACAATGTGGATAACGTATTTCTCTGTTCTGTTTTACAGAAAGTGATTATTCCTTCTAAGACACCTGTCATGAGCAGTCTTTGAGCTGAAGATGTTTTCTTCAGAGGGGAGTCAAAACGTTCCCTAGTTAGTCAAAACAATATTCTCAGAGCTGTTTTTGTGCACAAAGATCCTTTGTGTAAAAAGCAGTTCGCCTTGGACCCTCGGACCGAGTAGATCGTCTTCGGCTCCGAACCGGAAGATGGTTCGTCTATGGACCACATCCGAGAGGTTGTATCAAGGTCCACTCGTTCAACTCCTGAGCAGATAAACATGTCGCTCAGCTAAAATTGTTAGAAGTAAATAACTGCAGAAGATGAAGTCTTTTTCCACTGCAAGACTCACATTCTTGGCTTGAAGTCCAAACGTGCAGAAGGTACCGATGGACGCCGGTGTACCTTCTCATCAGCTGTTGCCCTCAGGCCCCTGAAGCTGTCACAGTGATGGTCAGCTAACTTGGGCAGTTCCTGGCGAGTCCTCCTCATTGTGTCTCTGGTCTGATCCACCAGAGAACCCCAGAAAGACGAGTGACCTGGTGCCTTCAAGCTGACCCGGTAAGGAGCAGAAACCTGGTGACACGATGCCTTGGTCTGGTTATGCTATTTATAAGCTGATGCAACTTGGTAAAGCATTTCCTGGTTTGCAGTGATGATAAATGACTTTATCTGATCAGATTAACTAACTTCTTTCCACCAAAAATCCAAAGTAACTATTTGTTAGAATAGCCAAACTAAATACATGCGCGCAAGGGCGTAGATTTCATCTCATTATTGGGGGGGACCATAAACAGGGAAATTTTTTAAGAGCAATTTTGGGGGGGTCGGCAAAGTTACAGTGAAATGTAATGCAAAATGTACAGATGGAAGTTTATCCAAACTGCATGCATATTCTATGCATAATAATCAGCAATAATATTGATTTAAATGGCATGTATTTAGTAGTCTTAAAGGAGCTGTATGTAACTTTTCTAACAATATATTTTAACATATTTCTTCACTCTGTCACCAGAGGTGTCAAGTAACGAAGTATAAATACTTCGTTACTTTACTTAAGTACAAATTTTAGTTATCTATACTTTAGTAAAGTAATTATTTTTCAGCCTACTTTATACTTCTACTTCTTACATTTTCACGCAATTACTGGTACTTTCTACTCCTTACTTTTTAAAAATAGCCTCGTTACTTTTCTTTCATTTTGCCGTTTTTTTTTTGTAGAATATAGATATTCACGCTCACGCAGGACTTTCCAAAAATTGACATAAATATCCGCATCAGCAGCCGTCGTCACTCACCAGTGTTGCCAGATTGGGCGGTTCACCGCGATTTTCCTTCTGACTTTTGCGGGTAAAGAGTGCTTTGGGTGGGTGGGACTCTATCTGGCAACACCGGTCACACCGGTGTTTACGCGTGACATCCGGGGCAGCGTCGGCAGCGCCGGGACCCTCCATCAGTAGTTGGGGCGTCTTCTATAGCAACTGCAGCCAAGAGTACTTGACTTCATCCGGCGAAGCCATGCTGTCCGTGACGCTGACTTGCTAGGGGCTCTGCTAGCGCTAGCATTAGCGTCTCGCGAGACAACGTTACCTCTCAACGAGAGATATCGCGGGAGTTTAATATCGCGAGATCTCGTACAACGAGATCTCGTTACATGCCTAATATTGAGGTAAGCTGAAAGTTTTTGTTTTTTTTATCAGTTGATTACTGACTTCTAGTGACCTAGTAACATACTAATGTTGTATAATAAATATAAACGTGAAAGACAACAAAACCAGGAGAACCCTTGACCAATTTGTTCTGCACCGGGCAACACCAGAGGCAGATATGGTATGTAAAAAAAAAAACTGCCATCAGTTATGTCCAGAAGTGGTTTGACTTCTCAGAGGAAAACTGGCTCTTTCACCTTCAGCCCCTCTCTCTGGCATCTGGAAAAATATCCTTTGAGGAAGTGGAGAAGATCACTGAAAGTCTTCACCTGGTTGGCAGGTAAAAATTCAATAATTTCCAGTGTAGTGGTGAACCATGTTTAATTATTGATAGTTATAAACAAAAGTGTACAATTGACACGTACAAATAAATACATAATTGTGAATTTACTTTACACTATGCAAACATACAACCTTGTCCATCTTTAAAAAAACACAGTTCATATAGGTAAATTAATAAATACATTTCAAAATGTAGTTTAAATACAATGCTAAATTATAAATATAAACAATACACGTTTTTCCATTTATTTATCACTACATAACCTAGGCTATGTGTCACTAATGAACTTTAACACCTTTTGGCAGGCTAAACATGTCTATGGATGAGCTGTATGAGGAATGTGTGACTGCAAACAGCCTGATAGACCACCTCACCACCTCACCTCAGGAGAAAGAAAGGTGGCAGTCCCAGGGAACAGCAGAGAAGTGGATGCAAGTTCTTCAGGCAGCTGACCTCCCCAACATCCAGCTGTTGTATCCTTTGTCCTCAGCATCCCATCTTCCACTGGGTTTGTGGAAAGGATTTTCTCTTTCATGAAAAGTAAGTGGACTGATGTGCGAAACAAATGTTCTACTGAACTAATTAGAAGTGAGCTCATTGTCAGTCTAAATTATGAAATGTCTTGCTCAGAGTTTTACTCTTTGGCACTGAAAAACAGAGCCATGAAAGCCATGGCCTTTGAGGCACAATGTGTTTATGTTTACAGATTTACTACAAACTTTATTTGCACGTTGCACTAAATGCACTATTACAGAATGTTCGTATTGATTTTTTGTTATTTAATACTGTTTTAAGTTATTAAGCAGGACAGAGGTCTGTTTAAGAAAGATACATAATTCTGTTTTAAGTTATTAAGCAGGACAGAGGTCTGTTTAAGAAAGATACATAATTTTCAAAAGATATGTTTGTTTCTGGCAATTCTATTTGCACTAAAAATAAATGGTTAATTGTGTAATAATTTGTTTATACATATTTTTATAATTCAAAAACACGTATCCAAATGAATTCAGGTTGATTTCAAAGTGAGGAGGGGCAGGCAGGGTGTTTGTGTGTGTGTGTGTGTGTGTGTGTGTGTGTGTGGGGGGGGGGTTAAATGGGGTGACCAGCCCTGCCGAGAGGTGTCCCTTATTTATTTATCAAGGAGTTGGCAACCCTATTTTCAATGGGCATATATGCAGTTAAGACAGGTAGCTTAGTGCACCCCTAGTTTTTCAACATTAACAATATAATATAATCTAGTCTAAAAAAATGATTTTTGTGGGGGAGGTGGGGTTGTATACAATAGTATGTGTGGTGCAGCCTAAGCATTTGTCTTTGTTGTTGCTTTTTCTTACGCTACTTTTACTTTTATACTTTTAAGTAGTTTTTGAAACCAGTACTTTTTTACTTTTACTTGAGTAAAAAGCTAGAGTTGATACTTCTACTTCTACGGAAGTAATTTTAAATCCCAGTATCTATACTTCTACTTGAGTAATGAATGTGAATACTTTTGACACCACTGTCTGTCACTACCTCCTGACATACTGATTTTAGACAAGTAATCTCTGAAAAAAACTATGGTCCCCTTGCTTCTCTAAAAGCATTTCTAAGCCACAGTGACCCGCCGTTAACCAGCCAATAAAAACAGAATTTGTAACCAGCCAATAAAAACAGAGCTTGAATTTGAATCAGCCAATAAAAACAGAGCTTGAATTTGAATTTCAGCAGAGCAAGGGGGAGCAAGAGCAAGGGGTTTCTGGTCCCTCCCCCTCAGAGCCATATATGGCTCTGAGGGGGAGGGACCAGAAACGTGTCTCTGTTCAAAATTTTCCTAAGTTCCAGCATGTTCCAGAAATTACATACTGAACCTTTAATACTACTATTAATCAGTAATCAGCACTTTGAGATTTTCATTAATGAAAAGTGCGTTATAAATTGAATTCATTGTTATTATTATTACAATAGTGACACTCATTACTCTTATAAAAAATTTTGTGTTCAATCTTTGCCACTTGTCAAAATGACAAGTGGCAAAATAAGAATTTTGCAAAATAGGTCCCCTCTAAATATTGTTTAAATTTCTGTTTGGCTTGTATTCATAGATTGCTGTGGTCAGTGTCACTGATAATCTGGTACCACACCTTCCCAAAATCTTAAATCTAAAAAAAAAAAATACAGTTTTCAAGGAGAAGAAATACTTTAATGCAGGGTCACCAAACTTTTTGAGACTGAGAGCTACTTCAGTGGGACCGAGAGGTACACAGGTCCACTTGTTCGTTCCAAACAAATTTGCATGGTTCAACTTTATTTATAGTATTAATAATAATACATTTACATACATGTGAATATATGACTGCCTGATAACATCTGATCTGGTCTGTATTATTAAAGACTCCACACAATGATTTAGCTTGGTAAATATGATAACTTTGAGCACTTTGAGATTTTCATTAATGAAAAGTGCGTTATAAATTTAATTCATTATTATTATTATTATTATTATTATTATTATATATACTTATTATTGATAATTACCAGTAGTGATTAGAACTCTCAATCAAGAACTTGAGTCCTCAGTTTGAATAATTTTTTGGTTCTTCTGTGCAAATGTAAATTGTTCTTAGCTTTGACTGGGAGTGTGGATGGTTGTTTGTCTCTTTGTCTGTCTCTGTGATGGACTGGAGACGTGTCCTGGGTGTCTCTGGTGACCTGTCCTGGGTGTCCCTGCCTTCACACAAAAGCAGCTGAGATTGGTTCCAGTCCTAAACAAGGGGGCATAATGGATGACTTATTAACTGATATTTAAACATAAAACACTATTTCTTTTATGTTAAACTCAATCTGTAACATTTGAAATTCATTGTATTTTATAAATATTTTATTAACTGTTTTGTAGAAATGAACACGTTTGTAACATTCATTCAAAATATGCCTTTTACTATTAACAAATCTGTAGCATTTTTTAAGAACCTATTAAGAATAAAATCTTCCAGTTGCAGATACAAAATATCAATAATGTAATTGTAATATAATAAACAGTGACTTTTTTATTAATCATGTGACATAAGTATTGATCCTCAACATTTTTTATAATAATTTATTTAGAAAGCCCTTTAAAACAACCACAGCTGCAACAAAGTGCTACACATATAAAATCATTTTAACTAATCATCACATCTTCTCTACTCTTTTTAAATTATTTATCTTTCACATATTTTATCATTACTTCTTTCAAGAGCTCCACACCTGAAAATATGATGAATGTGAATCCATCCTGCTCAAAGCTGCGCTGACATTCTTCTGTCTGTTGTGAGCCAGTTAGCATTGAAGCTAGCGTGTTAGCTGATGAAGTGTCGCTCCTCGTTGCGTTTTGCTGTTGCTACAGCCACTAATGAGACACAGACACACTTGTCTTTCAACACTGTAAAAGACCTTTTCCTCCCAGTCACTGTCACCAATGTTTTAAGTAGCTACTTACTGGAAGTTAATAGTTTGTGCTGCAGCTCACTCCCACCCAGCGGCTCCGCGCCGGAGCCCGGAGCCTGTGACTCCGGTGCTTTTGTTGTTCCTTGTAAACATTGGACTAAACCATTTGCCAACAGAGAAGGGGGGGGGGGCAAAATTTCCTTTTTTTTTCTTAGAATAATGGCGGATTTCTCTCTTTTTTTGCCTTTTTATATTTATATTGTTTAAAGACACGGTTTCCTTTATTGAATTATTGGGGGGGACAGATCTATATTTCCCCAAGATTGGGGGGGTCCGGACCCCCCCCGACCCCCCCAGGATCTACACCTATGATGCGCGTATAAAACTGAAATAATTCCTGCTCAAAGAGTCAATTTTGCCTTAGATAAGAGAAATAAGCCTTGATTGATTCATTGTTATCATTTATTTATTATTGTTGTTGATTTTAGTTTGATTATTTTTGTAATAAAACTTCAAAGACAACTTTGGTCTCTTCATTCAGATGAATATTTGTGTTATGATATAAAACTCCCTGTAATTAATAGATTCTACTTCAGTGACTGATTCTGATGATTAAAGGGTGAATAAGTTGTTGGTCAGTAAACTGACCAGCTGGTACCTAACTTTAATGAGAGCTAAAGAAATAAAACTAATGTAGTGAAGGGGATGGAGAAAGTGTCACCCTTCTTCTTCCATCTCTCTCTCCTTCATATTGCTACATGGCACAACATCAAAAACGGAGGATAAGGAAAAACAATTCACCTTTTTTTATTTCAGGTTACTTTAATACTGTCATGATCTGCAGTTTTGGTTCGAACCCACACGCAGGAAAACAGGAGGAATCGATAGAGAAAATAAATAAAAAAATATAATTTTTTATTTTCATAGATTCCCAAGAAAGTATACATTACAGAACTTTTAAGTATTTAACAGAAAAACGTCCAATATAAAAGTCACTATATCACAAAATGAACGTCATCATTTAAAATATACTGTATTGGACAATTATAGCATTGTCTTATGAGAGTCAAGACAAAATTTCAACTTCACTTCCCTGAGAAATTTTATAATGTAATTAGTAATTAGTGTGAAAAAAAAGAACAAATTTAAAAAGTAAAAAAGCAACCCACACATAGCGATAAAAAAATAAAAAAATAAAAATAAATAAATAAACAGAAACGACCAACCAAAACATATAAAATAAAAGCACAACAATGTTGAGTGGTTAAACTAAGGAGAGTGGATTATCTGGGTGATTTTATCAAGGTTGTTTTCAAAATATGAAATCAATTCTTTTAAGTTTTACATAGTCCACCCAATTCTGCCACCTCTGACAGAATTGTTCAGTCTTGTAGTTGAGAAAGGCTGTTATTTTTTCCATTTTATATATATTAAATGTTATGTCGATCCAGTCATCTAAGGTAGGTTTGTCTTGTGATAACCATTTTCTTGTAATGTTTTTCTTACTTGCTGTTAATAAAATAGTCATCAAATATTTTGTTTTTTTTGAAGACTCTTGAGGAATTATGCCAAAATACATAAGCTTGATTTCCAAAGGAATGTTTCGCTTGAAAATTTTTTGTAAGGCATTATGTAACTCTTTCCAGTAATCTTTTATAATTGGGCAGTCCCAAAAGACATGAAAATGGTTTGCATCTTGATTTCCACATTTTCTCCAGCATATAGGAGGATTTCCATCATAGTGGCTTTTCTGAGCAGGTGTGATAAAAAATCTTACTAAATTTTTCCATCCATATTCTTGCCATTGTAAGGATTTATTATATGTCCATTGGTTTCTCCACATTAGTGTCCATTCCTCCTCTGTTATTGTTAAATTGCCCTCGCTTTCCCATCTTGCTTTAATGTGTAGTGTTGAATTGTTTTTTAGATCTGTTAAGTTTTTATATATAAGTGAAATAATTTTCCCTGTGATTTTTGATTTGTAGGCATTAATAAAGATTTCCATTAGGTTTATATTCTTATCAGTAATTGGCTCAATTTTTTGATTAACAAAGTTTCTTATTTGTAAATATCGATAAAAGTCCTGCTTGTCCAGAGAATATTTCCTCTTAAGAGTTTCGAAATCATCTAAGATTTTGTTGTTCATTATTGTACATAAAGCAGTAATTCCTTTGGAGGTCCAGTTCTTAAACCTGGCATCCAGTTTGTTTGGAGTGAAATTTGAATCATATGCAATCCATTTTATGGCCGCTAGGTCGTGTTCTAGTGCATTTTTTTTGACAATATTTTTCCACACATTAAGAGTTGTTTTAATCCAGCGGTTATCTATATTATTTATGTAACATTGCATTTTTTCATCAGCCAAAATTGCCTGTATAGGAATTGGTGTCTCTTTCATTTCAATAGTTTTCCATTTAGCATCATATTTTGGGTCGCACCAATATATCAATGTTCTTACTTGTGCTGCTAAATAATAATCTCTTATTGAAGGTAACCCCCAACCTCCCATTTTCTTTTCAAGTTGTAAGACCTTATATCTAATTCTAGGTCTTTTACCCTGCCAAATATATCTTGATAATAGCTTGTCCCATTCGTTGAAAACTTTTTGATTTATTTCAATTGGTAAAGTTTGAAATAAATATAATAATCTGGGCAGTATATTCATCTTAATTGAGTTAATTCTTGAACTAAAACTTAAGAAAGGAGTTAGATTCCATCTTACGATATCCTCTTTAATTTTCTTTATCATGGGAACATAATTATATTCAGATAATTTTTCGAGGTCCTTTGGCATAGTGATTCCTAGATACTTAAGACGATCATTGTGCCAAGCTAGGGGATACTTATTTTGAATTTCCTGCGGTGGAGTATAATTATAGGACAGCAACTGAGTTTTGTTAATATTAATTTTGTATCCTGATAACTGACCAAATTGATTGAATACTTGCATCAATGCTGGAAGGGAGTGGGTTGGCTGTTCTAAATAAATTAATATATCGTCTGCATAACAAGCCAATTTATGTTCTATCCCTTTTATCATTATTCCTTTAATATCCTTATTTTGTCTTATTAATTGGGCTAGTGGTTCTAGATATAATGCAAATAGTAACGGTGACCACGCACAACCTTGTCTTGACCCTCTTTCTAAAAAAATTCTATCTGATAGCTGTCCATTAACTTTAATTTTCGCTGTGGGTTTGTTGTATAATGCCTGTATTGTTTTTATTATCGTATTATGTAATCCAAATTTATGTAGAACCCTAAAAAGAAAATTCCAGTCAACTGAATCAAATGCTTTTTCTGCATCTATACTGATAATAATAGCTTCCAGTTTATTCTTTTGTATGTGATCCATAATATGTAATGTCCTCCTTACATTATCCTGTGTTTGACGTTGGCGTATAAAGCCAGTTTGATCATTATTTATTAGGGAAGGGAGAAATTCTTCCAATCGTCTGGCCATTATAGATGTAAAAAGTCGATAATCAATATTTAAAACAGATATCGGTCGGTATGAACCGCAATCCAATTTGTCTTTGCCTTCTTTGTGTATTACTGATATTATTGCCTCTTTCCAGCTTGGTGGTGTTTGCGCTTCTTTCAAAGTCCAATTTAATGAAGGAAGGAGGATTGGAATCAGCTCCTTCTGAAATTCCTTATAAAATTCTGCTGTATATCCATCTGACCCTGGTGATTTACATGGTTTTAATCTACTTATTGCGTTTTTCAGTTCTTTTTCTGTAATATCAGATATCATTTTTGTATTCTGTGCTTCGCTCATATGGGGTAGTTCTAGTGTGTTCAAATATTCATCAATTTCTTCTGTAGTTCCTCCAGAGATTTTTGAATATAGGGTTTTGTAAAATATTTCAAATGCTTCCTTGATGTCATTTAATTTGGTCTTTAATAATTTTGATTTGGGGTTTCTGATTTTATGGATTGTATTTTCTGCTATTTTCTTTTTTAATTTCCATGCTAATATCCTCATAGATTTTGATCCACCTTCATAGTGTCTTTGTTTAAGAAACATGAGGTTTTTCATAGTCTCCTGTGCTGTCATATCATTTATTTCATTTCTAATTTTTTTTAATTCTTCTAATGTATCTGGTGTACAATTTTGTTTATGCTTTTGTTCTAAATTTACCAATTTTTTATGCAATTCCTCTGATTTTTTATTTCTTAATTTTTTTAAATGTGATGCCATGGCTATAATTTTTCCCCTCAAAACCACTTTAAGAGTGTCCCATAGTATCGGTGGAGATACTTCTCCATTATCATTGAAATCTAAAAAAGAACCAATTTCTTTCCGTGTTTCCTGTTTGAACCACTGGTTATTAAGCAAACCTGAATTGAATTTCCATATGTTCTTTCTGTTTTGTAAACCAAGGTCTACTGTTAAATATACCGGTGAGTGATCACTCACATCAATTGTTCCGATCTCACATCGGTCCATCTTGTCCCTATCTTTTGTAAATGTTAAAAAATAATCAATTCTTGTATATACTGAATGAGTGGCTGAATAGTATGTGTAATCCTTTTTATTAGGGTAAAAATCTCTCCATATGTCTATCACATCGGTCCATCTTGTCCCTATCTTTTGTAAATGTTAAAAAATAATCAATTCTTGTATATACTGAATGAGTGGCTGAATAGTATGTGTAATCCTTTTTATTAGGGTAAAAATCTCTCCATATGTCTATCAGACCAACTTCCTTAAAAAGTGTATTTATTTTTTTATGCTGTTGTTCTTTCTGGTATGTTTTCTTCCCAGATGAGTCCATTGGTTGCAAATGTATGTTCAGGTCTCCTCCTCCAAGCAGAATGCCCCGTGTTTCTTTTACCATTATATTAGTTATTCTCTTGAAAAAATCAATATCGCTCCCCGGAGGAGCATATATGTTAAATAATGTAATAGGGTTTCCTCCTACATTCCCTCTCACAAGCACAAACCTGCCTTCCTTGTCCACCAGTTCGTATGATTTTTCAAAATGTATCTTGTTTGAGATAAGAGTAGCTACTCCCCTTCTACGTCCTAATTTGTATGAGGAGAAAAACAATTGGTTGAAGCCCATTCTTCTTAGTTTTTCATGTTCACTTTTGTTCAGATGGGTTTCTTGTAAATACACTACGTGAGCCTGCTCCTTCTTCATTTTGGTTAAAATCTTACTGCGTTTTATTGGATTGAGCAACCCATTTACATTATATGAAATAACCTTTAATTTATCACCAGCCATATTTCAGTCTGTATGTTTTAATGATTTTGTGCTTTAGTTTAACCCACATCCTTCCTGAATATTCACATAAAAAACCCATAAACAAATCAACATTAAAGCTGCAAGGAGCTTGAACAAAAACTATAAACTGTTCTTGAGCAAAATTAAGAAACAAAAACAAAAACACGTTGACTTCCAACTGTGGGGTCTCCAGTGTGACCCTTAGTCCTCCCCACTGAAAGGGGGGGTTTGAAGGTGAGCCTCTCTCTTCTGGTGGTGGGAGAGGGCCTTCATTTGCCATTAGGCCTATGTCCATTTAATGACAACGTAAAAAGACCACCCGACAATTTTCATTATATCTATTGCCTCAGTTCTTATTTCTCTTCAATGAACTCTTATTCACATGTTCTTCAAAAAGTCTCAAACAAAAGGGAAATCACTCACCGCTGATCTCTTTTACTTATTTGTTTCTCAGTGTCCAGTTATTTCTGATCCTGCCGTCTGAACTCTCGGAGTTTCTCCTTGTAGCCTCGGGTCCGATCTTCACCCCTCCTGCTCCTCTTCCTCTCGGTGTGCCACATCAGTTCTTGCATCTGTTCCATTAAAGCCTCCGGGCGTTTGATGACAGTCACAGGGAATCCTCTCTTGTCCAGGTCGCTTGTTGCCTCCTCTGCTGAGCCATACAGCACGGTTCCTTCAGGATAAAAAACTCTCATCCTGGCTGGGAACGGGGTCTGGAAACGGATCTTCTTCTCCTTCAGCACTGATTTCACCTCTGCATATTTCCTCCTTTGCTTCATAACGTCAGGTGCATAATCATGGTCCAAGTTAATCTTGTTTCCCAGATATTCAAATCCTCGTTTCTGCCAGGCTAGTTTTAAAAGTTCTTCTTTCATCCTGTAGCTGGACATTTTAATAATAATTGATCTCGGTGTCGCAGCTGGTGGCGGCTTTGACACGCCGGCGCGGTGCGCGCGCTCCACCCGCAGCTCTGCTGAAACCGGCACTTCCAGTTTTTCTTTTAACAAAGTTTCAACAAAAGTCACCATTGATGGAGCCTCGTCTTCTGCTCCTTCTTTGACACCATATATTCTAACATTTTCTTTTCTGGATTGCCCTTCCAGATTCGTTAATTTTGCGTTCATTTCCTTGTGCAGTTTAAACATTTCTGCTGTCATTTCTTCATTTGTTTGTATTCGAGTTTCAGCGTCCATGATCCTCCCTTCCGCCTCCTGTACACCTTGAACCACGTCGGACCCCTGGGCTGTTTCATCCTCAGAAAAACTCTGAGCAGCTACACCTGGAGGAGCAGTTTCATCCATCTCTGATGTCTGGCTACGCAGATCTGGTGGTGTGGCAGGTGCAGTGTTGACCTCTGTGGTTGATTTGTGTCTCTTGGTCCGACGGGCAAATCGGGCAGTGTTCATTGTTTTGACTTCGGTGTGCCCGAGATGTAAAGAGGGTACCCAGTCAGGATCACAATGTAGGAATTCATACGCTGGCTTGCCTAAGAAGAGATAAAAGAACTTGATTAGATGATCTAGCTAGCCAGCCAGCTAGCTGTTTGTAAACGATCCTGTGTTACATATGAGCAGTTAATAAGTGTAATATTATTTATTTAAACCTTACCTGTGTGGAAATGCTTCGAACACACAAACATGTGTCTGGAAATACTCCTGAAAGTGATGTTTGTTCGTTTAACAGGTCATGTCACCATGTCTCTGTTAGCTCAGCAACCTGTGTTCCTCTGTGTTGTTTTCATGCCGGAAAGATGAAAAAACGGACTCCATTTGCAATACGGCTCCCCCTGCGATCGTGAGAACGATTGTGACAGTTCACAACACAACAAGCATTCACCATTTCAGCGTATTTCACCTAGGATAACACACTACAACTAACGCAAACCCCGGTCACGTCAGACTCCGTGTCCGAAAGTCCCGGGATGCTTTGCGCGATCCCGGTCCGCTGACGTCACGATTCCAAGCTCTAGGTCCCTCTCAGTGTTGCCAGATTGGGCGGTTTACCGCCATTTGGGCGGTTTTCACTCTCTACTTAGCGGCTAAAAATAGCTTCGGGCGGGTGGTGATAATTTGGGCGGATTTGGAGTCAGATCGGCGGTTTCTGAGTTAACTATTAAATGAATTTCAAACAATCATTCATCATTATTTCATAGCAAAGCTCCTCTGACCTTTCTCCATCACTGATTGGCTATTGTCATCTGCCAGGGCGATCCCAACAGAGAACTGGTGAGGCAGTTAGTGGACGCCTCGTTGAGTGGGCTGGTCCGTAGCGGCGGTACGTCAGAGCGGCCGCCATATTGGATGTGGCAGAACTGCCGCTCAACTGATAGAAGGAAACGGACTGAACTTCATAAAGCACTGTTTTACAAAGTGTTTTATGCCTGTCATTCACACACACCGTGTGAATGACATTTGGACATATATTTGGAAAACAAACATGCACCAAAGACAACATTTATAACTTTTAAAGTGATTAATAAAAATGTTTATTCCTTAAATGTTTAGGTTACAGTATAGGTAAACACTAATTTTGAGTGTTAACAACATAATGTGTGTAACACTATTACTGTGATGATAAATATAGAAATATTCATTAGTGAACATTTAATGTGTCTATAATAATCAGTTCCTGAAATGTGACATGTTGATTTTCTTAATAAAGAGCACCAATGATCACATTTAACTGGTTTTGATTAATCACATTGAACAAATAAACACCGATATATCTTTACAGGAGTTGGGGGTACTGTGTGTGTGTGATTTTATATATATATATATATATATATATATATATATATATATATATATATTAAAAAGTCTGTTGGATAAAAGAAGAAGCGTTTCTACAATTTTTTAACCCATCCAGAGGACCTAACTCTTACCCCCCCCCCCCC
>JBBPBX010070187.1:0-18659 GCA_038048925.1 Garcialebias charrua
TGTAAATGAGTCCCCGTGGCTCAACGAGGCTAGCCTGTATAAATAAAGGTTGAATGAATGAATGTTCTTCTTCCTCAGGTTGTCAGCGCTGTCCTGTTGATGATGATGGTGGTGGTGGTCCCACAGACAGCAGCAAAGCCACACAGGAAGTCCTTTGAAGGTTTAGCAGAAGAAACGGTCCCTCTGCGTTTGGACCCAAACAATTTAGTTCCCAGCCTAAAAGTCAGTTCTTTGGCCAGCGACTCCATCTCACCGTGGACCTACAAGTGAGGCTTCAGCTCCTCAGTGTGTTGTCCTTCATGAAGCTCAGAGTCCTGTTAACAGTTTTTGTCTCCTCTCTGTCCTCAGCATCTCCAGGGATGACAACATGTTCCCTCATGCGCTGTCGCAGGCTCACTGTTTGCTCAAAACCTGCCTGGACCACCAAGGACTGGAGGACGGGGGCCTGGAGTCCCGTCCCATTCTGCATCAGGTGCTGGTTCTGAGGCGAGTCAAGACGCCAGGGCCAGGCACCGCCTGGAGTCCAAACTCATCTCAGTGGGTTGCACCTGCGTGAGACCGAAGGTGATCAACCAGCACTGAGGACTGACCCATGGAGACCAGATGAAGACCATCTCCACGTGGGGTGTCCTCCAAAGATCTGTGGCAGGGTGTGGCCTTGGGGCAATTTCAATCCCAAAAATCCTCAATTAAAAGAAAAGAACTTTTAAACGAGTTGATGAAGTTTATCAATGAACCTTAATTTTTTTATTTATATATACTGTATATATATATATAGTCATTCATTCATTCAACCTTTATTTAGTCAGGTAAATCTCATTGAGCCTCGAGGGCTCATTTACAAAAGTGACCTGCTACTAACTAAAGAATGATGAACAGCAATGGTAGAATTTCTGTTCATCATTCTACATCATATATATATATATATATATATATATATATATATATATATATATATATATATATATATATATATAGATAGATAGATAGATAGATAGATAGATAGATAGATAGATAGATAGATAGATAGATATATATACATATATAGATATACAGTATATATATAGTATATATACTGTAGTTATAAATATAGTTATTTTTTTATATAGATACCTATATTTATAACTATATATATATATAGTATATATACATATAGATACCTATATTTATAACTATATATATATTATATATATACACAAATGAAAGAGTGGAGATCAGGTGGTTCTCTATGGACTTTAGATGTTTGGACAAGCTGACAATCTGGAGAAGCTCCACATATTTATTGACCTGACCCACTTAAGTGAAGACCAGATCAGTCACCTGGGCCCTGCTTGCTGTTCTGTTGCCCTGAAGGCTGCAGGTTAGGAAGAATTTGGAGTTAATTAAGTTCTGTTTAATTTCTGTCCAGTTTTATTAAAAAGTTATTTAAATCAAACTAAGTACACAACAGAGTATTTAACATCAGGGTGGATGCTCAGTGCTTTATTTATGGTTATTTAAGTGCGTTATGTAACGGTTTGATGATCATTGTCACATATTTATTTAGGTTTTTTGTGTATTTATTGTCTAAATAAATAAATAAATAAGATTTTGTCGCTGTGTTCTTTCAAATAGAAAATTATTTCACTGCATGTTCATGAAGAATCATCAATTTAAATGTTTGCATGAAAACAGGGTGACTAGAACTGTTTGTTTTCATCAACTCCCCCTGTGAGCATCGAATCTCATTATGTAACAAAACCAGAATATGAACAAGTCCAGCTGTAGTGCATCAACCCAGGTTTGACTTCTCAAGAGCTGAAAGTCAACAGCACGCAGCTGCTTCCTCTTCTTCGGACCGTAGGTCTCTGGGTGTAAATTCCTCGTCTGAAGACCATCGAGAATGTTTCAAAAGTAGATGCGTAACACAGATAAAATGTCACACACTGCAGCAAAGTATTATAACATAACTTATTTACGATACTTTATTACAAATACGCAAAGATTTGAGAAGGAAATAGTCGATCGGCTGACTGCGCCGACGCCATCTTAGAACTGTGTTTACAATGCATGCGCGTTCACGAGACAGGCCAAGCTGTGGAGGAGGAGCTAAGGAGGCGGAGTTTCAGGTCACCCAGAGTGCAAGGGGGAGGAGGGAGAAGGGTTTCTGCTCGAAAATTTCCTAAGTTTCAGGGCTTTACAGAAACTGCAGACCGTGCCTTTAAAACTAAAGGGCACCCTTTGACGAGGTGTGTCTTTTTCACCAAAGCAGCCGCGGGTGAGATAAAAATGAAACGGGATGAGAACAATGTCTGCAGCTCAGCCTGAAAACACTGCATTTCCCGTTTCTCACCTTGACATCTGTTGTCTTTTGCCTTTCAGTTATGTGGCTGTGGGCTGCTCGGCGTGGGCATCTGGCTCTCTGTGTCACAAGGCAGCTTCGCCACCTTCTCACCCTCATTCCCCTCACTGTCAGCTGCCAACATGGTCATTGCCATTGGCGCCATTGTCATGGTGACAGGCTTTCTTGGTTGCCTGGGTGCCATCAAGGAGAACAAGTGCCTGCTTCTAAGTGTAAGTTGGTCCAAATTTCTCTACATTGGTTCTTAGTATATGCTGGTGAAGATTCTCAGTCATCCAGGACATGATAAAATCAGAACAAGCATTCAATACAAAAACAACTGGATTTAGTTGTTACAGAAAACGTTTCACCCTCTATCCAAAGGGCGTTTTCAATTCAAAGGAGCAGCCTGTGTGACAGTGAAGTTATAAACAGGCTGACATGCCACGCACCAACCTATGTAAATTGGAAGCTGAGATAACGCCCACTACCTGAGATATCATGCCCATCCTGTGTAAATTGACAAATCAACACATCACACCTTAACAGTAGGGGGTTTCTTAAGGTCTTTGTTTGTCTTTGTTGTCTTTGTCTTTGTTATTTGTTGTTCTGTGAATTAGAGTAACAAAGACCTTAAGAAACCCCCCTACTGTTAAGGTGTGATGTGTTGATTCGTCAATTTACATATGGGTATGTTATCTCAGGTATGTGTGGGCGTTATCTCAGCTTCCAATTTACCTAGGTTGGTGCGTGGCATGTCAGCCTGTTTATAACTTCACTGTCACACAGGCTGCTCCTTTGAATTGAAAAAGCCCTTTGGATAGAGGGTGAAACGTTTTCTGTTACAAATAAAGTCCAGTTGTTTTTATATTGAACGCTTGTTCTGGTTCTTAGTATGTTAATTTTCCTCACTCCCCAACTTCTAGCACTGGTAAACTTTAGCCATTAAGTGTAGCATAGAGACATTCTGTATTTGTGCGTTGTCATTGCTTCTTGCTCAAGCCTACGCTCATGCTATAGAACACAAATAAGTCTGAACTTTTGTGTCATGACAAGATGGAGTTAGTTTGGAACCAGGTCAAGATGGACTCGCTCATTAAAATGTTCTTGCAAATGTGAAAATCCAACTGCTTGGTGAAGCATCTTTAAGGTTTGGCGTCCCAAAGAGCTCTGCATGCTCTGATTTGTTAACCGGGTCCAAAAAAAATAAAAATAAAAAATAAAATGACTCCACTTTATTATGTGAATCGTATCTTGGAAGCAAGAATGACCCATTGGTGCTGACAGTTGTTTGAAAATGCTTGAATACAATCCCAAGATTTTATAGAGGTTATGGAGAAACTTTTCTAAAAAGCATTACTTTGAGTAATATTGCGAACAAATTAACTAAAATGCTAGAAAGTTAATGACCAGCAAATTATAAGTTATTCTTCTGTACAGCAATATAAAAAGACAGTTCATTAAATGCTGTTTTTGTTTATTAGTTTTTAATTAGTTTCAAAAGCTCCTCAGTTTTCAACTTTCACCCTGCTTCTCTAAATTGCAATAACATTTCATTTAATTTATTTTAATTTGTTTAATATAATTTGATTTAATGTTATAAATAATAGACTCACAACATGCTGATACCAGTGATTTTCCGGAAAGTGTGTCTGCAAGTTGAGATTTCATTCGTTACCACCATGTCCACCTAATGAGGTCTTTCTCGTGTTTCTTTTTCTGTGGTCTGTTCTTTACAGACAGAAAAAGGGGAATTAGCTGTAATAAAATGTAAAATATATGAGCGTAAAGAGAAGTAAAGTGATCTTGAAGTTCACAACATTTAGCTATTGTTCCCTCTTTATACACTAAGGTTTTCATTATGGATGTGAGGATGCTGAAATTAAAAATAAAACAAATCTCTTAACAATCTTCAGTCAAGTCATCTGGACGATTCATTTTATTTTTTGCTTAGCCTGGTTAAAACCAGACCCTTGTCCTTCACTTCGCTTCGTACTAGGGTCTGGACTTTCTCCATAGAGAACCGATTCTTGCTGGAGGCGTGGCCTCTGCTGAGGTTACCCAATCGTTAACGTTTGGCCTAGGTATGTTGCGCGGAGCTGCGTTGGAAGGCGATTGCCAGGCTATATGGCAAGCCCTTTTAACATTAAATCGGATTCATACTACTGTTTACATTCACTGTTTACATTTATTAATACGGTTTACATTTATTACTACTGTTTACATTTACACTACTTTTATCTACACTACTGCAGATACATATACAGCATTCTCTGACTAGCCTTATCTAAGGATGCCAAATGTGCCTTATGTGCCTCACTGCATATGCCACTTTGCCTCTATACCAACATCAACTACCTCATACATATACTGTGTACATTAACTTATATGCTGCTGTGCCACTCTTTGCAAATGTCAATGCTAGAACCTTCAGTTTATTTTATAGATATACTTTTTATACTTTTTATACTACTATGCAAAAACTCAGGACAGTATTACACTTTTATTATTTCATTTTATGCTTATGTTCATTGGGTGTTTGGTGTTTTAGGGGTGTTTGGTGTTTCAGTGTTGGTGTAAATTTTCATACTTTTATACTATTATGAAAAAACTCAGGACAGTGTTACACTTTTACTATTTTATGCTTATGTTTATTAAATGTTTTAGTGTTTAGTGTTTAGATGGTTACTGTTGCACCGAGGGACTGAGAGAAACGCAATTTCGGTCCTGTGTATGTCCTGTACATATTGCAGTTCTGACAATAAAGTTGACTTTGACTTTGACTTTGACTTACAGGCTAACTGTTCAGAAAAACAGCTCAGAAACCACTCGGTGGATATTTTTTCTGCTACCAGTGTGTAATTATATGGCTTTAATTTACTGGCTGTTGGCCTGGATGAAACATTTGAGATAAAATTCAATTTTTTATAATTTATTTTCGTAGCGCCCCCGAGGCTGTTTGGAAAAAGTCAAACCGAAACAATTTAAATCTAGCAGATTTGACCATTTCGTGAATTGATTAAGGAACGGTTAAGCTCAGGAACCCTTGTGCTATAACGTCAGCTAAGAAATATATTTTTTCTCAGCAAAGAAATAATAGTTTTTACCGTGTTTTCTTGTAAATTCCTTCATGCCGGCAGCCATTTTGAGCAGGGCAAACTGTGCATGAAATCGACGTCGTTCAAAACTCCGCCTTCTGTTCTCTGATTGGTCCGGTCAAAAATCTGCCAGCGAAATCCTTGTCTATGGGAGAAGTCCCAGACGGAGCAGTGAAGGGAAACTAGATTGAGCGGAGCTGCGTAGGAAGGCGAGGGCCAGGCTATTTTTTGCTGAGACATTTTGTCTTTCATCCAAAGTACTTCATCAGTCCAAGGAGCCACAAACTGTGACTCCCATGAGCCACAGTTTGGGGCTCATGTGAGTGTGTTGCTTGTGGGACTCTGTTTGTTTGTGGCTCCTTGGGCTGATGAAGTCCTTTGGATGAGGGACGAAACATCTCAGCAAAATAAAAGAAACCGTCCAGATGACCTGACTGAACATTGCTGGATTTTTACCTGGATTACTGAGCATGAACTTTGATGTCTTTTGTTATGGTTGCCTCGGGGGAGTTGACGGGGGAGAGCGTGGACTCTAGACACCATCTTATCCCCAGTAAACTGTTTTTTTTTTTCTACTATGGGAGTTTGCTGCTTGTGGAACTCATTTTGTTTGGGGCTCCTCAGACTGATGAAGTCCTTTGGATGAAGGACAAAATGGCTCAGCAAGGAAAAAGAAACCGTCCAGATGACTTAACTGAACATTGTTGGATTTTTACCTGGATCATTACGCATGAACTTTGATAATCTCTCGAGTTTTGTCTTGTTTTATTTTTATTTTTCCTTCTTTCGGCTGCTCCTTTCTTCAGGGCTCACCACGGGTAACTAAATTGCACTAAGACTTGGCAATTATTTGTACGCCGGATGCCGTTCCTGATGCAACCAGAGGCCACTGAGCTACCACAGCCTTCTGTGTGGAACAGAGAGCTGCTATCCAGGGCACCTGGGGGCACAGATGGTGGGGGTTAAGGGCCTTGCTCAAGGGCCCTGAGTGGGGCAAATAAGAGTGGAAGCAGGTGATTCTTGAGTCTTGTCTGTTCCATAAAAATACGTATTTTGTTTTGTCCTGCAGCAGAGCGTAACATCTGGCATCCTTTTACGTCAAGACAGTTTAGAGTTAAGATTGTCAGGAGACAATGGAAGACTTCGGTTGCTTGTGGTAATTCTAGTTGTCTGTGAAGTTGTGCCAAACTAGCCGCTAAAATGACATTTCAGAAATGCATTACATAACAATGCAAACAAATAGTGTATGAAAAATGTTGGACCATAAAAAGGGCATTTCATTATAATTAACCTTTATGCGATCAGGCAAATCCCATTGAGATCACAGACATTTACACCTCCAGATGCAGAAAAAGAGCGACCTGCATCATGAAGGACCTCACTCATCCAGCACACTCACTCTTTGCCCCACTCCCCTCAGGACGGAGGTTGAGGAGCATCAAGTGTAGAACCACTAGACTGAGGAACAGCTTCTACCCTGAGGCTGTTAGACTCATGAATAAATAAAAATAAAAAAAAAAAAAAAAAATAAACACTGCAAAATATCACATCATACTGATGCTGATCTGTTTTCTTGTCGCTGTGTTCATCTGTGACCATCTGCTCATACAAACTCATGTTCGTGCTGCTGTTTATTCCCACTATATTAAGCTTAGTGTATTACTAGTTGATGTTTTTCTTAGTTAGTTCTAGATGTTATTACTGTTTTTCTCTTGCATTTGTTGTTGGATGTAACTGGGACCCCGTGTACATAATCTCGTTTTCATCACATGTACCACATGCGGTGCAAATGACAATAAAGACTCTCTGACTCTCTCTGACTCTGACATCTCGCAAAGGAGACTTGGGCCAGAAGGCAGCCCAACACGAATGTTTTTGGACTGTGGGCGGAAACCGGAGTACCCAGAGAAATCCCATGCATGCACGTAAAGAACATGCAAACTCCACACGGAAAGACCCCAGGTCCAAAACTGAGAATTGAACCCAGGACCATTTTGCTGTGAGACAGTTTGCTGTGAGACAAGATTGTGTCATGCGGCCCATAGGAGCTAGAAGCTTTGTTTTCTGTATTAAACAATAGTTTGGACATTCCAAACTCAAAACTGAAAAAAAGGTTAAACTCGAATCTAGAATCTCGAAGAGTGTCCATGTGCTGAAGTTCTGGCACTCCACCGACTAACCACTACTAATATTGTAACAGGCAGGTGCTTTTTATAGACTGAGAGTTCACTTCTTTTTGCAGTCTCTGCAGATCACTTTTAATTAAGCTGTCTTGCATGTACAGCAGGATTCAGATCAACCCACAAGTTTTCAGTAATTTCCCTCAGAGGGTTTTTTCTTAACAGAGGAAATGAGAAATAGCCACTCAAGGACTGCCTGTAGGCTATCTGTTTTATTCAAGGTTGATTTTACCCATTGTTTCTTAAAAATGTGCAAAACATTTGCATATTCATTGTTTATGAATGTACTGTAGATGACTGACAGGAGGGGTTCCATTTGGATAGTGATTTCCAGGGATGAAAAAGAAAAAGAAAAATGAAGCTGAGCAACAGGATTCTCTCTCTCTCTCTGCAAATGAAAACTATTGCATGTCTTCCGCAGAACTTTGGTTAAGTTCATGCCATGCACTTGGGTAAAGCTGAGGACCTGAATGCAAGCAAGGCATCAGAAGTAATTCAAAACTAAAATGATAATACACAAGCATTATTGGTAGGGTGCCTTGAATTAGAATCAGTATGGCATAAACAAGAATAACATAGGAGACCAGACAATAAAAACAAGGACAAGCACTAACTAAAAGCCTAAAATATTAAGTACCAATTAAAGAGTGCAGTTTATATTTCATGCACAATCTCAAGCAGTAATTTTAATTACAGTGTGACCCAGTTATAGCCCCTATTTGTTGGCCTAAAGTGATTAGTGGCAGCCATCTTGATATGGACTGACTTTGAAACAACTAGTTGTAGATATACATCAAAAGGAAAACTTTCTGAAAGTGTCATCAGGATCTGTCCACTGGTTCATGAGATATGTCAGTAACAGAACTGTATCTGCTGACACCTAAGTTCATGCTCAATAATCCAGCCTAGGATGGCCAGGGACGAATCCAGAGTCCTGAAATGATGACAGAATGTTTAAGCTAGATTCATACTTGACGCGTCGCGCAGCGCGCGAGGGTGCGCGCTCCAAAAGTGACGCAATTTCACAGTCCCCGCCCCTGCGCGTTGGCCCCGCGCGTGGGATTAGCGCGTGTCGTGCACCTCTGAATTTTTGAAACTCCGCAAGCCTCTGCGCGCGCGGTGGGCGCTACGATTTGATTGACAGGTCCCCACCGACAGCCTTCACCCTCTTCACGCCGGAGCCTGCAGCTGTTTGCGCCGCTGTGGTCGTGGAGACGGAGTCGCGACGCATGGAGGAATGTTTTGTGACACAAAATGTATTAAATTCTCCTTCGTTCCTGATCTGGAGTCGGACTTTTCTTTTGTTTTTTCGCCAAAAGTCACGTGATCGCTTTCTCCTCCGCTGACTCCATGCATTAAAGCCGCAAATAAAGACAACAGTTCAGCACGCGAGCGGAAAGCTATTTGTTTTTGTTGTGTGATTTCAAACAGTTCTTCTTCTACGGTAGATTTCTTCTTCTACACCTTTCTTGCAACATATGCACAGGTTTTAGAGGGTACTGCCTCCTGCTGGTCTGTAAAAGAACAGCACTTTGCCATGCGCCGCCGTGCGACAACTATAAACACAGAGGCGACACTGTAAACGCATTTCGCCGCACGGCTGAGTGCACGTGCGGCGTGCGCGCTCCAGCCTGCGGACCAAAGCGCAAGTCTAACTCAGCCTTTATTCAGCTGGGCTCCTCTGAAAAGTCCGTGGAATTCCTCAGTAGCAGGTTTGGGAGGGTGAGAGCATCTGGTTCACAAAACTTCTCAGGCGTGTTGAGATAAGACGGCCTTTCAAGGCCAGTCAGGGAACCGAATGTCAGATAAACATGATTGTTTTGGGAACAAGCAGAACTTTAATGACATCTACCTTCAGTCTGTGTTGGTCCACTCGCTTCTGAAATGTCCAAATTAAAATGATCAAACAAATGGAACGTGCCTGAGAAAATCCCCGAGATCTAATCCATTCAGCCAAAAGTCTGGGTTTTCGAGACATGAACCAAGCCATCATGTAAGGCAGGCAGCCTGACCAGGTCCAGATTTGCCGCTGACGTCTTCCTTGTGTGTTGATAGACCAGGAACCAGCCAAATCCAAAAAGCAGGAACCAGTTATCATAAATCCAATTAAATATGCATCCTTAAGATCCACAGATGACAGCAGAGATAGACACATCATCAAGTCTTCCAAGCCGATGAGATATCCAGCTGTGTGCATGCCATCAGGGCACATCGGCTCGCCTACAGCCTGTCTTCTTCTTGAAGAAATGTTATCAGTTGTGTTGAGGAACCAACTGACCAAATTGAAGTCCATAGTTATGATTCGGAAGATTTTGTAGAAGAGAGGCTCTCAGACAGTTTCACAGACAAGACAAAGCAAAAGCAAAGTGGAGACCGAGAGGAGACGTCCGCCCTTGAGAAGAGCAAGTGTTGAAGTGTCTGCAGATAAGTGACAACAAGTTGCAACTGAACTCAGATAAGATTGGAACTCTGACTATTGTCCCAGAAAACATGGTTTCTCAAATCAAGCACTTCCTTGGTCCTTCAGTTCAGTCCAGCCTCAGAAACGTGGGGCCATTTTTGATTCTGTGATGTCAAGTCAATTTTATTTATAAAGCAGCAGCAGCTGTTCAAGTTCAAGTATTTTTATTGTCATTTGCATCACATGTGGTACATGTAGTGGAATGAGATTGTGTACTCAAGGTCCCAGTTACACCCAAAAATATCAAAAATATAAAGTATAAAAAGAAACAGTATATAAAGATCTAAGATATACACTAAACAAATGCTAAACGGTACACTAAAAGATACATCAAGGTGCTTAACAATAGGGCTGAACGATTTTGGAGAAAATTCCAATTGCAGTTTTGTTTTACCTCAATATTGCGATTTAATATGCAATTATTTTTCAATGTCTTCTTTTCATGTGTTTTTCAATGAACACAAGCAATTAATAAATCTTTGTCAGCTGTCAAAAAACTCCACTGTTTTCAGCTTCGCTGAAACTCTGTTTCTGCATTTCTTTGTATAGCTCCAGAATAGCAACTTGGCTAAAATGTGTGCGCAAGGACATTCTCTATCTCGTATCCATTCTGTTTACCAAAGCTGTAAATCCAGGCTTAGTCACTATAATAATGGGCATCATGTCTTTCCCATATTCCAAGCAATTGTACCCAAACCATGGAATGCCATGCCTCCATATTTACATAGCCTAGATTATATTGAAGCATTTAAAAAAAAAAACATCTGAGGACATTCTTTTTAACACAGGCATTTAGCTAGATATTGAATTTTGTTGTGTTTTACCAGTTTTTGTCAATGCTTTTACATGTATGAATGTTTATATGCATTTATTGTACAAAGTATGTGCATGTTCTGAAGAGTCCTAAACTCTTAGAGACGTGCTCAAAAGGAGAGAGAGAGTATTTGTATAAAAAGGAATTTATTTTGACAGGCATAAAGGGTTACAGGTCAGGAATAATCAGAGTACAGGCATAAAATACATTTTATACATATAATATGAGAGCAAAATACTGAACCTTCCTCAATGGCGTTCCCTCAAAAAAGTGCTCTCCGAGCTCTGTTGCGGGATTCTCTTATACCTTAGATAGGACCTTGGCTGTTTCCATGACAACGAAGGTCAGTGGCCTCTCTTCTGACTAAGATATGGTGTTTTGGTGTGCGTTATCTCTAGATGGATGTGCGAGCAGAGTCTTAAATCAGTAAAGCTGTTTTCTAGATGTGAACTCTAAGTGTATTAGCCTTTAAGTAATAATGTAGTCTATCATAGTATATATATTATGTGTGATGTGTTCTGGTTACCGAGCACAATGTATTGTTGTCTGTGGACCAGCGGCAGTAACTATGTTACCTGCACTGGATGAAGAGAAACTACTTGATTAAGTTATGATTATATGAAAAATGGGCTCCTAAGCTAACTAAACTAGTAAACCATGTAATTCGTGTTTGTCTAAAGTCCAGAGAGAATAGTTTAATCAAACAGTAACATTTCCTGAGCATATAAAATCAGTAAACGGTGTATAAAACAGTGTCATAACTCTTCAGTTCTTAATACAGTATTGTACTGCTTCTAGTGTGAGGCATCTATGAAAGGTGCTATATAAATCAACTTTACTTAGTTACAAATTATTATATTGTTTGTGTGTTGGGGGAGGGTGTATATAGCATGCTAAATTGCATTGGATGAGCTTAATAATTACCATATTTTTCGGAGTATAGGTCACACCGGAGTATAGGTCGCATTGTCCAATTATTGCCAAAGAATTGGAAAAATCCATATATAGGTCGCACTTGAGTATAGGTCGCACCTACGTCAAAATGTGGACTGTGTTTAGCTCTGCTGCAAATGTCTCTTCCACTGGAGCGCACAGCAAGGCTTTTAAGAAGATTAACACTTAAAAACATTTAATTGTTTGATACAAAATTATAGCAAATATGTGTCTGAGCTGAACTTTTCTTCAATAAATGAATAATTTTAGCAGGATAAACACCTAAAAATATATATTTGTTAGCTGACATTATTGTAAGTGTGTCTCAGTTTAATTTTTGTTAATAAATGATTACAAATCAGCTTATTTTATAAAAAGCCATATATAAATTGCACCTGAGTATAGGTCGCAGGCCATGAAAAAATGGTAAAAAGGTGCAACCTATACTCCGAAAAATACGGTAATAATGTTCTGTTACACATTACAAAGGCTACTTTGTCTTGATGCTGCTCTGTTTGCCAAAAGTTGCACAAGTGTTTTATCTTAAGCACAAATTAATTACGAAAGTTCAGCACAATGGAACGAGGTTTGTATGCAGCAGAAGGAAGAAATAAAGTCTCATGTACAAAAACTCTAAATGAGAAGGGAAGTTTGGCTCTCTGTCTACTTACCATCACAAACAGCTCAATCCCTTGGAGCTCTTGCATCAGTCAGAAGCCCCCGTAAATCATCTGTGTTACACGTGGCTTCCTTCACCTGCCTAACAACTGGAAAGAAAGAGGGAGGAGAGCCGAGGAGAAGTTTGAGGTTGAGGAAAAGAAAAGCTACTTAATGCAGCCTATAAAAGTTGCATTAAGTACCTCACTCAGGACTTTACATCGCTATGCGCTGCATCTTTGTGAGGTGGCTTTACGCATCTGGCCCTTTAAATCTGTTTGTGGAAGCGTTGTCTGGGGAGTCGCTGCAGTTTTTTATTTTATTTTATTTACTTTTTTTAAGGGATGAAGCAAAGAGGAAGAGGACGACGGTGTCATGTTGTTTAAAGATAAGAGCGTGTTCAGATCTCAGGGTGCAAACAGATCTGAGCGTCTACCTTGGCAACAACACTTTTAAGAAAACAAGACAAAGTCCAGACATCCTCTGCAGTATATTTTCAGTTTCTCTGTTTCTGTGCCAACAACACTTTAAACACTAATAAATAGAAGTGTGAATAAAAATACTAAAATACAGCATTTGTTGGATTGGGCTACATATTACAATATGGTAATTATAAATTCCCAGTACATGTTAGCAAAATGGAGAATGGATGTGAGCTTGTAAGTACTCTCATTCAAGCCCACTGAGGCGCTTCACATTGACGGTGCAGAAGCCCTTGCATCAACGCTCTCCGCCAGGAAAGTGTGACAATTCAACTGTGAATGCACAACAGTCGTACATTAAACTGGCAACCCACATACCAAACCCAGGAACAGACCGTCGTAACTATTTTATGTGGGCCGTGGCATAAAAAAAAGCTTACCCTCCCCCTCCTCACGAATGAGCACAGAATTAATAGGGTTTTCTGAAATCTAGGTTCACTTATTCTCTTCCATGCTGTACAAGAAAAGGTTGTAAATACTGAGTTGACGTGGAGTTAAGTAGGTAAATAAGTACAGCAGCTAAGATGTAGAAGTATTAGAAGTTAATCTTAGGACTAATTTAACCCCTCTCCTTGTACATTAACAAGTCTTCCAGCGTTTCAATTGTAATATTTTTATTCTTCGCTGAATTCTATTGTGCCTTTGAGTTTCTTTTCTTTTCCTCCTCCTTTTAAGTGCATTCGTCTTATTTTAAGTATTCTGGATTACGCTGCCAAGATGAAATAATTAAAGGTGCCCTGTAAGCAGGATTCAGACTTATTGGGAAATTCCTCTTCATTTGTTCTCATAAAGCAGTTTTCCCATATAAGAGCACTGAAGTCTCAGGGAAATTTGTGCACAAATTAGTTCAGTTTTTCTTTTCTGCAGTTGCTGTATGCACGTTCTTGACACAGGGAGATTTTTGGCAGTAGATGCATGTTCACAGCAGGCATAGAAGCATCCATTTTGCACATACAAAAGTAGGACATGATGTGAAAGTTATTGTGTGAAAATCCTTGTAAACCATGTATTTTGGGTCTAATAATACAACGATTTGCTTCCATGTTATCTAATATATACGTAAACATATGAAGCTGCAGCTCTTTCCAGCTCACACATGTGGTAAATGCTCCAGAAGAACAGCTGTAAATTTGCTTGTTTAAGAACTGAATTTTTGTGGTCATGTGTCATAACTTTCCTGAGTCTTAATGTCTCTTCCAGAATGGTTGCCAAGAAAGCTATCGAAAACTCCAGCCTGACTAATGCCCCACATAATGTCACAGTGTGTTCACATAAAATGGTGGCTTTGTGCAAAATAAATAGAATAATCTGTTTTGATGAGAGGCTCTGGTCCCACATTTAACTCCCACATTAAAAACGTTACTAGGACTGCCTTCTTCCACCTACGTAATATTGCTAAAATTAGAAACATCTTATCTAAAAATGATGCAGAAAAACTGGTTCCTGCATTTGTCACGTCTAGACTGGACTATCGCAATGGTTTATTATTTGGATGTCCAAAAACTTATTTAAAAAGTCTTCAGTTGATCCATAATCAACTGAATAAAAACAATCACAAAGCCCATTTTTGTATTACAGAAAAGAGCTGTAAGAATTATCACTAGAAAACATTACCGTCATCCATCAAGTACATTATTTTATCAACTGAAGTTATTGAAGTTCCATGATTTGGTAGACTATAATATTTTATCAGTTATGTATAGGGCTCAAAATAATGCATTACCTTTAAATATCCAAATGCATTTTGTTAAAAGACAAAGTTGTTATAATCTTAAGGGGACAGAGATGTTTGTAAAACCACAATTCAGAACTAGTTTGAAGGGACGTTCTACCTCAATCCAGGGAATTAGATTATGGAATGGCTTGGAGAATGTAGTTAAAAATGCCAAGTCAATGTTTACATTTAAGAAAATGATCAAAACGAATGTGTTAAAAAAATATATGAAATAGCGTAATGTGTATTGTATTAGTTAGAAAATTAGAAAGAGTTAGTCATTTTGTACTGTTGGTTGAAGATTATTATTGTTTAATCTGATTGTTGGAAAAAAGGGGCAGATATAATAAGATTTATTCTTCTTTCTGCTACCTTTCATTTTTTTATATTTTGTACATCATCATTTATGGGATTGTCTTGTATTGTTTCTTTTGTTAAAAAAATGAACAAATTTAATAAACATAAACATAAACATAATGCTGCTGCCATAATCTTAACTAGCAGGAGAGATGTGATTAACCTGTAAATAAAGGTTGAAGAATATCTCTCCAGTTTTAGCTTCTCTCCATTGGCTCCCTGTCAAATCCATAATTGAATTCAAAATCCTACTTCTAAGCTACAAAGCCCTCAACAACCTAGCTCCATCTTATATTACAGATCTTATTTTTCCATGTTTTCCTAACAGAACACTTCACTCTCAGACTGCAGGTTTACTTGTGGTGCCTAGAGTTTCCAAAAGCAGACTGGAAGGAAGATCTTTCAGTTCTCAGGCTCCTCTCTTGTGGAACCAACTTCCAGTTTCTGTCCATGAGGCTGACACAATGTCCAGTTTGAAGACTGGGATTAAGACTTTTCTTTTTGATAAATCCTATAGTGAGGGTTGGCTTGTTATGCTGCCTTAAACTTAGACTACTGGAGGACAAATTGACCTCATGTCCTGAGTTGTTAAAATTGAATAGTTTTCATTTGATACTATTTCTATCTTAACATGTGATTCTCGACCTGCCATTGTGTTTCTGTTCCTCCTTCCTGTTCCTCTCAAACCCGCCGGTTGAAGCAGATGGCTGCTTGTCCTGAGCCTGGTTCTGCTAAAGGTTTTTTCCTCGTGAGGGAGTTTTTCCTTTCCACTGTCGCCTTCATGCTCAAGATGAGAGTCTGTGATGATGTTAAATTCAAAGCAGTCTGCTCCTCAGAAAAAATATAGTCTTAGCTTAATTTTTATGTATATGAATGTTTCTGTTCAGTGCCCTGAGATGACTTCTGTTGTGACTTGGTGCTATATAAATAAACTGAATTTAATTTAATTGTTCACATGTTAATTGATGTTTTTAGTTCTTAAGTCATGTTATCAACTGTCACATAGAGCACTTAGGATGGAGAAATTCAAAATGTATCATTTTTGGGTTCACATGTGGTTTGAACAAGCCATATTTTTTTTTAACCACTTCAAAAAGCTGTGAGCAATAGAGCATGCATTTTGCAATAATTTTGCTAGAACGTCATTTTTATAAAGTTCTCTTTTTCTTTGACAGTTCTTCATTGTTCTGCTGATAATTCTTCTGGCAGAGCTGATATTGCTCATCCTGTTCTTTGTGTACTCAGATAAGGTAAGTTTCTCTTACTGTTTCAGCCCTGTCGGATTGTCTCCATGTTCTTACACATTTAGCCATAGCTGCTAAAATACAACAGTTCTTAGAAAAAAGTGGATATTGTTACAAATGTAACAATTAACAGTGGAGTGAATGCCTTTTATAATACATTTGGTCACAATTAGAATAAATAGACCTCAGTAAATACGTTTTAAAATTATTTTGTTGATGTTTTTTTAAGGAAACTTTTGCTTGATTCATTAGGATTATGTCTATTCAACATTCTTGTCTTTTATTGGCATGACTCTAAAGTAAAGAAGTTGAATTCAAGTGTTAAAATGGCCTCACTGAAAACATTTGCTGCTCTTTCTATAGAAATAAAAATGGATAAAGGAAGTCCAAAAGCATGAACTTTTAGCAAGAATGGGGAAACATTTCATTTTCAAAACCACAACACTTTATCTTGTTGGTTTTAATGCATTTACTGATTTTTTTTTTTTTTTAAGAAAAGATAAAGTTGCACTGTGATAAAGTCAGTCTCGCAAACTTTTGTTCACGATAAAACCATCAACAAAAGCAACAACAAAGAGGCATTAGTATGATAAACTTGTCCATTTTCCAGTTGCTTTCAGGGGTCAGAGTTTCCTCCCACTTTTATATTTAGTTGTTTCTAAAAGCAGGAGCTCGGATGTCTTCATGCTCTTCTTAACGCAGCAGTCAAAGGCCATGGCACAAAATGCAGCACCAGTTGTCTCCCTGTAATTAGTTAGGCACATTTCCCATGACCTCTGTGAGGTCAAGTCAGGTGAATATCTGTGTGGTGACAACAGATGAGGATATATAAAGCTGTGGATATTGTTGAGGTCATTGAAACTAAGTTATCTTGTTTGTTCAATCACACCACAAATGTTACGTCCTGAAGAAGGCATGTATTTTATTGGGCAAGCATTAAAGTTTTCTATTTGTTTTCAAGGTCACATTGATGATAGAGCTTTTGATTTTTTTTTTAAGTTTCCATGTCTCACAGCCCTCGAGACGTCAGCTAATTCTCTCTTTGTTCGGAGGTTACTGCTCAAATTTTGCCTCTCGAGCAGATAAACGAATTCATTTAGTAACCAATTCATTCTCAGATTTGGATCAGTTCTCACAGGCAAAGCACGTCAGGAGTAAATTTATTTGATGCTTTATCGCTGAAACTTTACTGGGAACATTTTAAGTTTAAAAAAAAAATAGAAACTGTGATTCCTTCAGGGCAATTTAAATGGATATCCTCTTGACTTCCGACTAGTGCCCGATCCCATCACCTGTAAAATCAGAAAAGATTGCAGAGTGGAGCTTTGGGTTTCTTAAATGAGAAACTGAATGAGTCTGCATTAATAAGAGATCCAGTGTAGCTCTGGGAAAATTCTCTCATTCACACAGGTTTTAGTGAACCTCCACCATGCTTTGTGTTTGTCCCCAACTCGTGAAATCACAGTGCTTTTAGACCTAATGGGATATGAAAATGCAATACTGTACAGTAGTCCCTTGCTACGTCGCAGTTTGTTTGTTGCGGACTCGCTCTATTGCGATTTTTCAAAGTTGAACATAACACACAATTGGCTGATGGATGAGTCGCATGATCAGCATGGAATTTTTATTTAAAATAAATTACTTTAAATTATTTAGCACCTGTTGCACATGTGTGCAGCCCACAGCTGCAGGAGAAGCTTCCTTCTGCAGCGTGTCATATCTCCACTCTGCAGCGGAGAAGTGGGCATGGCCGACGGAGGCAGAAAGCTGAAATTGTGACATTATATGCTCTTTTAGAGTGCTTAGAGTTTAGAAACATTTTGAATTTGCAAGAGTGTGGGAAAGTTTTAAAACACTCATATTTTCATTCAAACTTTATTTAGGCAGGTTGATCCCATTGAGCCTCGAAAAACACATACAGTACATTTGGAGCCATAATGAAGGAAAAAAAGAGTTAATTTCTTACTAGGAGCTGGTCAATTCTTCCTCCGTCTGTTAGCATGTTAGCTCGTGCACCTCTGAGCTCCTGCAGCTTCACGCGGCCCACAGCGTTTACAGCAACGTTTGTTAGCATGTTAGCTCGTTGCTCAGCTGTAGCCTCTGCCTCGTAAACCTCCGCTCCAAAAAATAAGGTCTCCTGTATTTCCACGCGCGGTCCAGCGGTCCAGAGTTAGCATATTAGCCCCTCCTGACCTCCTCTGCTCCGGTCTGCCTGAGGTCTCCTGTAAGTTTCCAGCGTGTCAAGCTCCCCCCTCCCTCCTGTAAGTTTCGCTGTGGTACCGTATTTTCTAGTGTAAAGGCGCATAAACCATGTAACTCGAACAATGCTTTTCAATGGGAGGGTGTTCATAACCGTGAAATGTCGTAACTCGAGACTGTCGTAACCCGAGGACTACCTA
>JBBPBX010070188.1:0-18659 GCA_038048925.1 Garcialebias charrua
AGTTACTAATGGAAAGGCCTTGGAACTGTGCTGAGTCGAGTAAAGCCGTGCTGTACCACTCCTAATGGAAAAAAGTGCACAAGTCCCAGAACAGTCAACCATAATAGCAGAGCTGCACTGAGCTGAACGGCGAAACAAAGTCTCTGCTCAGTGCAAAACTTTTGAAAGTGCACTTAAAGAAGTCTCAGACTGTGAAGAACAATATTTTCTGGTCTGAAGAAACAGAGACCTGTTGGCTTTAGGACCAGTGGCACCATTCATCACCTGCCTAACACAGTGAAGTATGATGGTGGCAGCATTATACTGTGGGGATGTGTTTCAGCATCAGGGACTTGGAGAATTGTTGGAATTGAAGGAATGTTGAATGCAGCAAACTACGGGGACATCCAAAAAGAAAACCAGTTTCAACAAGCTCAGGACCTCAAACTGAACCAGTGGTTCACCTTCTAACTTGGCAATGACCCAACACACACTGATAAGACAAACACAAGTAGCTCAGGGACAACTCTAACTGTTCTAAAGCAGACCAGTAGCCCACTATTGAAGAACAAAGCAAAATAACTTTCAAAGGTTTAGGACTTTGTTAAAATGACTGACACTGATACCCTCTCTCCAAGGCAGAATTTCAATCAAGATTCATCTTTGCACCTGCATCTAGTGTGTTTCGGATGCACAATTAAAGTTGACAAGCTTGAGTTTCCTCGTTATGCTCTGTTTTAACGTTCTGTGCTTCGGTGTATTGACACAGCTCATTTTGTTGTCACATTCACTCCTCACGCTCTGTTTCCTGTTATCTCACAAAGCAAAAATAGCCTGAAAATAACTGTATGAACATCCATAGCTACATTCTGAGACACTCTAGCTGCAAGCTATGGCACCAACGAATGTAGCTGTCACTGTGGGAATTTCACAGTGACGGCAAACATTATCTCTAATAACACATCTTTGAACCATTTGTTCAAGGCCCATAGTGTCTGGGGGGTGGCTGGGACATAATGACATTCTGTGGATCTGTGTCTCAGATAGGGATGTTACAAAGTACATGTTTAAAGATGATGTTTGCTTGAGGTAAAGAAGCTATGTTTGCATTTTTGAAAGGTGAGCCACACACTTTCAAATACACAAGATGGTCTTTGTGTTTATGTGTAGTTTTCTGCCTTTTTATATTTCCCCTGCTAGCATATACCTATATGTTTCATACATGGCTTGAGACAATTATGGTAAACATACTATATTAGTGCTGCTGTCCCGAGAAGGCAATAGAACACAGAATGGACAATTATTAAAGAAGTTACACATGACCAACATGGTATGAATTGAACTTCATGCCAGCAGGGAGTTTTCTACATTCTCACTTATTTGAAAATGTTTTCCTCTGCCTGTTTTCTCCATGAAAAAGACACTGTTCTCACCAGTGCGTTACATGCAAAAATGTATTATATAACTGACATCTGTGTGAAAATGAAGTTTGTATTTGTTTGAACATACAGAACATGCCACTTCATGTTGCATTTGAAAAATATCAGGGAAAACAAACTTCCCACACAAGATATGAGACACTCAACAAGAAATCTTTTCCAAAGCTATGCTATACATAGCCAGTGTTCCTTTTATGTACTTTTTTATATGAAGTTATGCTTTCACTTAAGAGCTAAATAATCTTTATTGTTAATATTTACAGCAAATGTTCACAAGATGAAGTGTAGATTTAATCACTGAGATGTCCAATTACCCATAAGGGTGTGGCAGAATTATTGTTAGCATTTTTTTGCAGAGAAGTTTAAGACATTCATTGCAATCTGATGTCTGTTGTTTATAGATATCAGCACATTTAATTTTCAAAGTTGTGTTTATCAGCTCTGTTTTCATTTAGTGCCATGGATGCCATATTAGAGAGGGTTCTTGAGTGGTATGTCCTTATTTTCAGCTATTCTTAAGCATGCATATTTGTTCAGGTTAGTCGTAATTGATATATAAATAATAATTAAAAAAAAATTTAAACTACTTACTACTTTGAGGGTTTTAGCATTTTTAGAAGCTAAAACAGCTGCTAGCTCTAGCAGGTTAGCTTAACATTCTTTCACACAACATACTGTGAGTCTGACAGATCGCATAATTTTGTGCTTAATAATTTTTCAAGGCTTGACCAAAATGGATGCAATTCTATAATATCTTCAACATCACATCATTAAACACTGCTTGCTCTTGAAGTGAAGATATACAACAACTTTTTTAGTCTATTGGCTTTGAAACTGTTCCATCCATCCATCCATCCATCCATTATCTTCCGCTTGCTCAGAAGTCGGGTCTCGAGGCAGCAGTTTGAGTATGGAGGTCCAGACATCTCTTTCCATAGCCACCTCTTCCAGCTCTTCTAGGAGGACTCCAAGGTGTTCCCAGGCCAACCGAGGGATGTAGTTTCGCCAGCGTGTCCTGGGTCTTTCCCAGGGTCTCCTCCAAGTCGGACATGCCCGAAGCACCTCAACTGTCTCCTCTCGCTGTGGAGGAGCAGCAGTTCTACTCAGAGTCTCTCCCAGATAACTGAACTTTTCACTCTATCTGTAAGGGAGAGTCCAGCTACCCTGCAGTAGAAACTCATTTCAACCGCCTGTATCCGCGGTCATATTCTTTTGGTCACTACCCAGGGTTCATGACCATAGGTGAGGGTATAACGTAGACTGACCGGTAAACAGAGAGCTTTGCTTTACAGCTCAGCTCCCTCTTCACCACAACAGACCGGCACAGAATCTACAACACAGCAGATCAACACACCAATCTGTCTGTCAATCTCACAATCCATTCTTCCCTCACTCGTGAACAAAACCCTGCGATACTTGAACTCCTCCACTTTACAAAACAACTAATAAACAAAAAAACGTATCTGTGTCTGGCTTGAGAGCCACTTGACTAAAACAAGAAAAACAACCATCCACATGTTGGAGACCTAAAAGTTAGAAATATATAGCTACTGTCAGTGTGTTGGATCCATATGCCCAGGTATGAGTGTAAAATTACACTTCAGTTGAATAGAACTAAAGAAATGCAAAAGTCAAACAGTAGGACAACTTGAGCCCTATTCGCACAGGATTAGTTTTACCTAGGGACTACATGTAATAAATAAATTACTCTCCAACGTCTGCTTTTTATATGGTGCATTCGCATGGGATAACCAAAGCCTGAGATTTAGCTGAAATTTATGGACATCTTCCGGATATGATGTTAGCACGCTGCATATTACGTAACATCTGCTCTGTGCTGTGTTACTGCCAGTGCTAGCCAGTTGTATAGTAGTTTACAAACAGAAGATAATTATTCTTACGGCACGATGCATGATGTGAGCCACCATTTTTTTCCAGGTCTCTCTTGTAAATGAGTCCTCGGGGCTCAATGGGATTAACCTGTCTAAATAAAGGTTGAATGAATGAATTTGCATATGATTTTGCTCCTTCTCTTCAGCCTTTATTTTGGCGGGGGCGACTGTTACAGGTCGATAAGCTTTTGCTGGTCCAAGACACAAAAGGTTATTTATGCACTCCAATGCAGCTTCTTTAGGGATGGCACCATCTAGTGGGCCTTCCCTGTCTGCACTCCTTAGTGTTCTGCTTTAATTGTCTGATTAGGATCACCTGTCTCTCATGTCCTGTTTGTGTATAAAAGTCCATCTGTTAGTCCTGTCATTTGTCAGTTCGTTCGTTGGGTACAGTCCTTGTCCTGTCCTGTTCCAAATCCTGTTCCAAGTCTGTTCAAAGTCTGCTCCTAGTCGTGTAAGTTTGTTGCCACATAGTGATGGGTTGATGAGGCATTATAAAGCGTTTCAACACATTACAAAACTGTACTGATACTGTGTTGATACTGTGTCACTGAATACCGACACCTGCTAGAACTTAAATATCCTTACAGGCAACCTGGTTGACAGACTAAACTGACTCCTGTTCTTTGAGGACCTACTACCGGTTTATACAATAATATAATTTAAGTCATTGTATTTTATATTGTATTATTTCATATTTTCATTTAAATTTAAAATATCTGATGTTTTTAGATACAGTCAATAAATAATGTGAACATGTATCATGATGTGAAAATATAAGTGACCGTGTTATGAATGAGGATGCTTGTGGACTGGGATGGTTTTTTAAACACATTTTTATTCTTAAAAAAAAAAAGTTTGGCTGGCAGTCCTTCAGGATGACATTCAGCAGAACATCATTCAGCATCTGCTTTCTGGAAGCTTGATGGTTAGAAATGAGATAAAGAATAAATTAATAGGAATTAATTATCAATAAAGCAACTGGGCTGCCACCTTACCGTGGTGGAGGGGTTTGAGTGTCCCAATGATCCTAGGAGCTATGCTGTCAGGGGCTTCATGCCCCTAGAAGGGTCACCCAAGGCAGACAGGTCCTAGGTGAGGGACCAGACAAAGTGCAGCCCAAAAACCCCTATGATGAGTACAATTAATGGACTAAGTTTTCCCTCGCCCGGACGCGGGTCACCGGGGCCCCACTCTGGAGCCAGGCCCGGAGGTGGGGCACGCTGGCGAGCGCCTGGTGGCCGGGCTTTTACCCATGGAGCCCGGCCGGGCACAGCCCGAAGAGGAGACGTGGGTCCCCCTTCCCATGGGCTCACCACCTGTGGGAGGGGCCAAAGGGGTCGGGTGCAATGTGAGATGGGTGGCGGCCGAGGGCGGGGACCCTGGCGGTCTGATCCTCGGCTACAGAAGCTGGCCATTGGGACATGGAATGTCACCTCTCTGGTGGGGAAGGAGCCTGAGCTAGTGTGTGAGGTTGAGAGGTTCCGACTAGAAATAGTCGGACTCACCTCAACGCATGGCTCTGGCTCTGGAACCAGTTTCCTTGAGAGGGGTTGGACACTCTTCCACTCTGGAGTTGCCCCTGGTGAGAGGCGCCGAGCAGGAGTGGGCATACTGGTTGCCCCCCATCTTGGTGCCTGTACGTTGGGGTTCACCCCGGTGAACGAGAGGGTAGCCTCCCTTCGCCTACGTGTGGGGGGACGGGCTCTGACTGTTGTTTGTGCCTATGCACCAAACGGCAGCTCAGACTACCCACCCTTTTTGGAGTCCTTGGAGGGGGTATTGGAGAGTGCGCCTCCTGGGGACTCCCTTGTTCTACTGGGGGACTTCAACGCTCACGTGGGCAATGACAGTGAGACCTGGAGGGGTGTGGTTGGGAGGAACGGCCCCCCTGATCTGAACCAGAGTGGTGTTCTGTTATTGGACTTCTGTGCTCGTCATGGATTGTCCATAACGAACACCATGTTTAAGCATAAGGGTGTCCATATGTGCTCTTGGCACCAGGACACCCTAGGTCGCAGTTCGATGATCGACTTTGTTGTCGTCTCATCTGATCTGCGGCCGCATGTCTTGGACACTCGGGTGAGGAGAGGGGCGGAGCTGTCAACTGACCACTACCTGGTGGTGAGTTGGCTCCGATGGTGGGGGAGGATGCCGGTCAGACCTGGCAGACCCAAACGTATTGTGAGGGTCTGCTGGGAACGTCTGGCAGAGTCTCCCGTAAGACGGAGCTTTAACTCCCACCTCCGGGAGAGCTTTGAACACGTTCCGAGGGAGGCGGGGGACATGGAGTCCGAGTGGGCCGTGTTCCGCGCCTCTATTGTCGAGGCAGCTTATCGGAGCTGTGGCCGCAAGGTTGTTGGTGCCTGTCGTGGTGGCAACCCTCGAACCCGGTGGTGGACACCGGCAGTGAGGGATGCTGTCAGGCTGAAGAAGGAGTCCTATTGGGCCTTTTTGGCTTGTGGGACCCCGGAAGCAGCTGATAGGTACCGGCAGTCCAAGCGGCATGCGGCTCGGGTGGTTGCTGAGGCAAAAACTCGGGCGTGGGAGGAGTTCGGAGAGGCCATGGAGAATGACTTCCGTACGGCTTCGAGGCGATTCTGGTCCACCATCCGGCGTCTCAGGGGGGGAAAGAGGTACGAGACCAACACCATTTATGGTGGAGGTGGCGTGCTGCTGACCTCAACTCGGGATGTTGTGAGTCGGTGGGCGGAATACTTCGAAGACCTCCTCAATCCTACTGGCACGTCTTCCACTGAGGAAGCAGAGCCTGGGGACTTTGGGTCGGGTTCTCCGATCTCTGGTGCTGAGGTCGCCGAGGTGGTTAAAAAGCTCCGCGGTGGCAAGGCTCCGGGGGTGGATGAGATTCGCCCGGAGTTCCTTAGGGCTCTGGATGTTGTAGGGTTGTGTTGGCTTACGCGACTCTGCAATATCGCGTGGACATCGGGGGCAGTTCCCTTGGATTGGCAGACTGGGGTGGTGGTTCCCCTATTCAAAAAGGGGGACCGTAGGGTGTGTTCCAACTATAGGGGGATCACACTCTTAAGCCTCCCTGGTAAGGTCTATTCAGGGGTTCTGGAGAGGAGGGTCCGTCGGATAGTCGAACCTCGGATTCAGGAGGAGCAGTGTGGTTTTCGTCCTGGTCGTGGAACACTGGACCAGCTCTACACCCTCAGCAGGGTCCTGGAGGGTGCGTGGGAGTTTGCCCAACCAGTTTACATGTGCTTTGTGGACTTGGAGAAGGCATTCGACCGCGTCCCTCGGGGGGTTCTGTGGGGGGTACTCCGGGAGTATGGGGTACCAGGCCCTTTGATAAGGGCTGTTAGGTCCCTGTACGACCGGTGTCAGAGCTTGGTCCGCATTGCCGGCAGTAAGTCAGGCTCGTTTCCGGTGAGAGTTGGACTCCGCCAAGGTTGCCCTTTGTCACCGATTCTGTTCATAACTTTTATGGACAGAATTTCTAGGCGCAGCCAAGGTGTTGAGAGGATCCGTTTTGGTGGCCTTAGAATCGCTTCTCTGTTTTTTGCAGATGATGTGGTCCTACTGGCTTCATCAGTTCGTGATTTACAACTTTCACTGGAGCGGTTTGCAGCCGAGTGTGATGCGGCCGGGATGAGGATCAGTTCCTCCAAATCCGAGGCCATGGTCTTGAGCCAGAAAAGGGTAGCATGCCCTCTAGGGGTGGGCCATATCATATCGTTTATGATAATACCGGTAAAAATAGCTTGCCCGGGCAAAAAAAAGATATCATGATATGCTAATTTCATGACGTGATACGTAAGGACGCCCCGCCCCCCAACCGAGCGCTTCAAACTGAACTGCGCACCTCTCTTCCACCAGTCTGTACTGGTGCTAAAATGATAAAAACAAACCGCGCGTCGTGTCAGCTCTGTCCCCTGGCTGCTCTGAACAGCAGGTAGAGGATCAAATGCCCCCACCCGCCCCCCCACCCCACTGAGCAGTCGCGCTGCGGGCTGGTCTCCCCTCGCTCTGCAAACTGTCTCTACAAACACGCGCGGCTTGACCAAGAGAAAACCACAGTGAAGTTATTTTCAAGTTGGAAGTTGGATATTCGAGCTCCGTGTCTTCATCAGTGCGTTGCTCTCGTCAGTCCACTTCATGGAGTCTGATTTCGGGCAGCCGCGCTGAGTCTGCCCCTATTCAGAGACGTCATGGTTCACTTAGGGACCGTCAACAAATTTTCGACCGTGTCACTCTTTAGAAACAAAGAATAATATATTTTACATGGAGAGTGATTTAGGAAACTACACCTGAACTTTAGTTTTTGTGGTGGTTTTTGTTTATCAATCAATCAATCTTTATTTATAGAGCCCTTTTCAGCAGCCAGAAGGTGCACAAAGTGCTGAACAATACAGAAATAAAACAAACAATAAAAAATAACAATAAAAAACAGCCAGTTAAAAATTAAAAACAATTTAGACCTAACAAGAATGTCAAAGAACTACTAGGTATTAAAAGCCTAAAGATAGTCCATTATATTTTGTGCAGACTTTTTCAATCTAAATAACAGATCTTTTTTATTTTTTATTTTTATACTGACTGAATACTTTACTAAATAAAGTAATTTCAGTCAAATTAACCCTTGTTGTTTAATTTTTTTTATAATACTGCAAAGCAACATGTTAAATTAATTTTGTCAAATAAATAAATTTGATTTCTTTTTTTTTTGTGGGTTATATCACGAAATTTATCGTTATCGTGATATCGCTCTGAAATATCACGATATAATTTTTGAGCCATATCGCCCACCCCTAATGCCCTCTCCGGGTCGGGGAGGAGGTCCTGCCCCAAGTGGAGGAGTTTAAGTATCTCGGGATCTTGTTCACGAATGAGGGAAAACTGGAGCGTGAGATCGATAGGCGGATAGGTGCAGCGTCCGCAGTGAAGCGGGCGCTGTACCGGTCTGTCGTGGTGAAGAGAGAGCTGAGTCAAAAGGCAAAGCTCTCAATTTACCGATCGATCTACGTTCCCACCCTCATCTATGGTCATGAGCTTTGGGTTATGACCGAAAGAACAAGATCTCGGATACAAGCGGCTGAAATGAGTTTTCTCCGCAGGGTGGCTGGACTCTCCCTTAGAGATAGGGTGAGAAGCTCAGTCATCCGGGAGGGACTCGGAGTAGAGCCGCTGCTTCTCCACATCGAGAGGAGCCAGTTGAGGTGGCTCGGGCATCTGGTTAGGATGCCTCCTGGACGCCTCCCTGGTGAGGTGTTCCGGGCATGTCCCACCGGGAGGAGACCCAGAGGAAGACCCAGGACGCGCTGGAGGGACTATGTTTCTCGGCTGGCCTGGGAACGCCTTGGGATTCCCCCGGAGGAGCTGCTCCAAGTGGCTGGGGAGAGGGAAGTCTGGGCCTCCCTACTTAGGCTGCTACCCCCGCGACCCGACCCCGGATAAGCGGAAGAAGATGGATGGATGGATGGATAAAGCAACTGTGAGTAAGTTGCATAATGGCTGTATACCTGAATTTACCCTGGATGTACCTGGGACTTCATTCTCATGCCTGGCCCTATAATGTAGTGATCCTCACTATTTATTTATTTTATTTTATTTTTCAAAAGAGCCATATTGACCACTCAAAGTCAAGGGGAGAGCTGTGATATCACCCCAAGTCACGCAAAGAAAAAAAATTGAACAACCCGCCTATGAACAAAAAAGATATACAGCTGACTTTCTTCATGTTGTATTTGTAATACTTTGTTGCAACCACGATGAGGCATTCAAAAGGGGAATGGATCATTCTTTTTTTTTTGCTTGATAGTGTACATGGTTGAAAATGCTGACTCACAGGTGTAAAATTTTCAACTTTTAGCAATTACCCCATTCCCATGAAGAAAACACAAGTCAACAATAGCAATGAATACCAAAGTCCATGAATATGCTGTAATATGTGTATGGTTGAAGATGCCCCCTTCACATTTCCGCATGCCCCCTCATGTAACCATGCCTAGAACCGCCCCTGTAATTCTGCCCAACATGCCCCTCTGCCCATCAACAACACCACAGTGGAGAGAGTGGACAGCACCAAGTTCCTGGGAGTGCACATCTCAGAGGACCTGTCCTGGAGCAGGAACACTGCATCACTGGCCAAGAAGGCTCACCAGCGCCTCTACTTTCTCCGCAAGCTGAATAGAGCTGGAGCTCCAACCCCCATCATGTGCACCTTCTACAGGGGCGCCATAGAAAGTGTCCTGACCAGCTGCATCACGGTGTGGTATGGTGCATGTACTGCATCCTGCCGAAAGAGCCTCCAGCGTATAGTGAGAGCAGCTGAGAAGATTGTCGGCACCTCCTTGCCCTCACTACAGGACTTACACAGCAACCGCCTCACTCGGAAAGCCCTCTGCATGGCAGGTGATCCCACACACCCACTACACAGCTGCTTCAGCCTGTTGCCATCGGGGAGGAGACTGAGGAGTCTCCAGGCTCGAACCAGCAGACTGAGAGACAGCTCTGTTCATCAGGCAGTCAGGATGCTTAACACTCTGCCAGCTCTGCCCTCCCTCCCACTTGTACTGCCTTAATCACAAAAAACTTTCACACATTACCACACAACACAAAGTTTTTAACACTGGACTCTGTGTCATCAATACGGGTCATTCACTCAACTCACGGTCATGTGCTCATTCAGTTTGCACTACTTCTCATATTTGCACTAATGTTTGTATTACATTACTGCCTATAGTCATAATAATAATAATAATAATGAATTCCATTTATAATGCACTTTTCATTAATAAAAATCTCAAAGTGCTACAAAGTGTAACAAAGCAAGGATCAAAATAAAACAAGTGATAAAATCAAATAAAATCAATAATAATACTACTGTTTACATTTACTGTTGACATTTATTACTACTGTTTACATTTATTACTACTGTTTACATCTAATAATAATAATAATAATAATTTGTCACATTTGTCATCTGTGTATGTTTCCCATACTTGACAGACGAAATAGGTCTTCTGCCTTTAACCCAACCACCACCAGGTGGTGCAGCGAGCAGCGTAGTCGCGCTCGGGGAGCTGGAGAATTAGATGTGCACTCATATCTACACTACTGCTGATATACAGTATATATTCTTTTTACTAGCCTTATTGCATAATGCCACTTTGTTTCTATACCAAAATCAACTACCTCATACATATAATAATAATAATAATGTCCTTTTTTTGTCATCTGTGTATGTTTCCCATACACAGACGAAATTCATCTCTGCATTTAACCAAACCACCACCAGGTGGTGCAGTGAGCAGCCATAGAAAGCGCCCGGGGAGCTGGAGAATTAGGTGTCCACTCATAGACACCCCAAGGTGTGTAGTGGCCGGGGCGCGAACCCGCGTCCTTCGGGTCCCAAGTCGGAAGCCCTGCCACTACACCATCTTGGCTCCTATACTGTGTACATTAACCCCATATGCTGCTTTGTCACTCTACAAATGTCAAATGCCAGAACCTTCATTTATTTTATAGATATACTTTTTATACTTTATACTTCGGGACAGTATTACACTCTATTTCATTTTTGGTGTTGGTGAAACTTTTTATACTTTTATACTACTATGGAAAACTACTATGAAAAAACTCAGGACAGTATTACACTCTATTTCATTTTATGATTATGTTTATTAAATGTTGGTGTTTTGGTGTTGGTGAAACTTTTTATACTTTTTTACTACTATGAAAAACTACTATGCAAAAAACTCAGGACAGTACTAAACTTTTATTATTTCATTTTATGCTTGTTTATTAATTGTTTAGTGTTTAAATGGTTACTGTTGCACCGAGGGACTGAGAGAGAAATGCAATTTCAATCCTGTGTATGTCCTGTACATATTGCAGTTCTGACAATAAAGTTGACTTTGACTTTTTGACTTTGACTACAGATGACAGAAGGTGCGGAGACACGCACGGCCGGTGATGATCAGCTGATCGATCTGAGGTTAACAGGACTTTTTTTTTTACTTCTACTAGCCGGTTTGTCCTACCTCCTCCTCAACAAGTAGATTTACAATTAATTAGCATTCTTATTTAGTTCTTTTTTGTACTGTTTGATTCGTGAAACTGAATCATAGAAGCCCGAGCCGACCAGTGCAATTATTGTGCAATGCGCCAGCACATTTAACAACTGTAATGGCTGTGCTGGTGTATTGTTGTAACCTGTCACAAGACGAGAGCCACTATAAAGCATGGCAAGCCGCATGTGAGTACACCTCAGCATTGAGGAGGTGGATTTATTTAAATATGAAAGCTCTGTCAAACAAATGTGACATATATCCTGCAGAAAATAATATGAATGGTAAACAGAGTGACTTTGAAATGAATTTCAATTCAGATAGATCAAGTGGAAATTCTAAGAACAGGATGAAACAGCAAGGAAATTAAAACAAATAGTTTATTTTCCGATATGAGATCAAAATGGTCCCACACAACAGAAACCTTTCTTTTGGTTTGAGGCTGCTTCATAATTCTTGATGAATTTAATGATGACCATCAAAAGATCAAATACTGTATTATATTGGCAGATGCATCCCGTTGACAGATATGCATCCTTATAAACAGTTTGGCGCATCAGTGCCAGTTCGAAACAGCTCCTGTATCGGTTACGTGACTTTCTAATAGCGAGACATGCACCAACATGGGTTTTGCTCTACGCATGCGCTGTCGCATCGGTGTTGACAAACCCATCACTATTGCCACGTCAGCCTCTTTATGTTATTATTAAAGTATTGTTTTCTATGTCCTGCCTCCCGAGTCCTGCCTGCACTATGGGTTCATTCCTGTCCAGCCTGAGAAAATCCTGACAGTATGAACCGACCAAACTTGAACCCAGCGGGCAGGATCTCCCATCTTCCGCTCACCTGTTTTTGGCCAAGTCCATCCAGATGAAAGGATCCGTGATCCGGTGTGGCGCTTTTCGGACCGAGCCCTTCCTGGGACTGGAATACCACAGCCAGGCGGTGGAAGTTCTGCCTTCACCTCTCCTGCTGCAGGAAGAAAGATGAAGGAGGTTTCAGTCTCAAGGTAACTACACGGCGCCCGGGTCTAGTTTCTCCTTGTATCCTGCTCATTACTCGCCAACTTATTCTGGGTGGACGTTGGGGAAAGACACTGAGTCGGAGGACGAACTCTGGCTTGCCCTGGTACACCGCTCACACAACTGCCTTAAGAAAGGCAGAAGAAGCCACCGGAACCAGTCTGCTGCTCTTCCATCAACACAACCTGCATGCCCTGCTCCTTGCGCCCGGTCCGATGGGACCGAGTCTCTTGGTACCTGTCTTGGTGCTTCTGTGAGGGCTAATCCAGACACCTTGCTTTCAATGGTCCCGGTGAGGACTGGATCCGGCAACTCACCCCCACTCAGAGCAGTCATCCCACCGTTCATCTACAGAACAGATGAATGGGGGCCAACCCAGAGAGCACGTTGGGCCATAGTTACCTGCCTCAGTGGAGTGTAACCACATCCCAGAGCTGCCTCCTTTGGAGGACCAGGTAGCTCATCATCTCATCAGAGGGACAATTATCACGTTCCGAGCCCTGCCCAGAGACAAGGTTATGGATAGAACAATCTTTGTTGATCATCTATTAAAGATTTTCACCTCCCAGCCTGAGTTGATTAACACACCTGTCCATCAGGTGATCTTTAATTTTGCCTGGAAATTAAAAACTAAACTTGATCCTGTTTTGATCCCTGTGCACACTGACAAGACTATAAATTCTGGGAGCTTCTCGGGGTAGGGGTGGGGGGGTACCTGAGCCCCCACCTACCTGTGGGACTAATGGGCTCGGAACTTGCAGAGTTCCCTTGGTCTCCTGAGCCTGCGGGTCTTCCAGAACCTACACAGGTTCTTGAGTTTCTTGAATCTGCAGGTCTTCCAGAACCTGCAGCATTTCCTGAGTTTCCTGAGTCTGCAGGTCTTCCAGAACCTGGAGTGGTTCCTAAGTTTCCCGAGTCTGTGGGTCTTCCAGAACCTGCAACGGTTCCTAAGTTTTCTGAGTCTGCGGGTCTTCCAGAACCTGCAATGTTTCCTGAGTCTCCTAAGTCTGCAGGTCTTCCAGAACCTGCAGCAGTCCCAGAGTCTCTTGAGTCTGCAGGTCTTCCAGAACCATCAGCAGTCCCTGAGTCTCCAGAAACTGCAAGAAATCTAGAACCTGCGGGGTTCGGTTCCAAGACCTCACCACCCATCTCCTGCTCCGGGAGGGTCCTGGAGGACGCCTCCCACGTTTACTGTTCCGGGAGGTTCCTGGAGAATGCCTCCCACATCTCCTGTTCTGAGGATTCTTGGAAGACACCTCCCACGTTTCTTGTTCTCAGGGGGGTCCAGGAGAAAGCCTCCCATGTCTCCTGTTCCGAGGGGGTCTTGGAGGATATCCCTCATGTCTCCTGTTGCAAGGGGATCCTGGAGGATGCCCCTCACGCTTCCTGATCCGAGGGTCGCCAACCCAGAGACTGCAGCCAACACAGAGACTGCAGCCAATGCAGAGACTGAAGGCAACACTGAGGGGGGTACTGTAGAGATGGCATCATCTAGTGGGCCTTCCCTGTCTGTACTCCCTAGTATTCTGCTGTAATGGTCTGATTAGGATCACCCGTTCTCATGTCCTGTTTGTGTATATAAGTCAATCTGTTAGTCCTGTCATTTTTTGGTTTGTTCGTTGGGTACAGTCCTTGTCCTGACCTGTTCCCAGTCTGTTCCAATTCTGCCCCTAGTCGTGTAAATTTGCTGCCACGTCAGCCTCTTTATGTTATTTTTAAAGTGTTGTTTTCTACACCCTGCCTCCAGAGTCCTGCCTGCATTATAGGTTCATTCCTGTCCAGCCTGAGAAAACCCTGACAGCTTCCATTGCCAAAAGCAAATAGAAAATGTCCGCAGGAAACAAAAAACGCCTAATTACGTATTGGATCCCACCCATTTCTGTTCAAATCACAGAGATTCAAGGATTCAGAGATTCAAGATGCCTCTTCACATTGGATTAGTATTATTACAGGACTTCGGAGTTCAGCAAAATATAGTAGGTAATTTGCGGGGGAATTTTTACTTTACAAATTACTGGCATTGCCAATTTGCACAGGATTAACAACACAGACAATCTCTGAAATTATTACAAATAGCATGTGGTTCCTAAGTAAAACTACAGTAATCTCATACGAATAGGGCTTAATCTGAATTAACAAAATACTCTCGTTAGGCTGATGGTCCTCCTTGATCATGTGAGCAGCTGATTTTGGCTGTCAGCAGCAAACTGGTTGATCCACTACGAGAAGGTGCTATTTATAAGACTGAGCTGACTAGAGCTCCTCAGACTGAAGAAGTCTTTTGGAGGAAAGACGAAATGTTTCTACAATTTTTGTGTTTTGTTTTGTTTTGTTTTTTGAATATCCAGAGGACCAGACTTAGCTTTTTTAGACAAACTTTGATAAAGTTGGGAGTTTAGACGAACTCAAGGTGTATGCTTGTTACTCTTAATAAGGCTAGTTGGCTACCCTGAAATTACATGTTACACAAATGGAAAGACAGACACAGTATTTAAAACAAATAAATGAAAGTCAATCAATGATTAGATTTAGATTTATTATATTTAACTAGTGCTTAATTTGAGCGGGATCTTGCCAGAAAAGTATCCAGAAACTCTCTTATTTTGACTGGGTGCGTTCCAGCAACTGTTTGCTCAGATCGAATAACGCTTAGGCTTAGGCTTAGGCTTAGGCTACTAATAATACAGTTACGAACAAATAAAACCTACATTATTTTTGTAAACTGAAAATAATTACATAAACATTAATTTTGAACAAAACAGCCACGAGCTTCTTAATATCATGATCACGATAATATCACAATCATCTGCCCCTTCAAGTGAAGCATTCTGCTTCTACCCTTGAAAAAAATCTGCCCCTAAAAGTTAAAAAAACTCAAAATTATAATTAAAAAGCACAAAAAAATTGCTAATCATTTTTATAGTTTAAGTGGCTCATTAAAACAATTTTGATTGTTTATTAAAATACAAGATAAATATTTGATGTGTATTATTCACATGACGTATCAAAACAATGGCGCTAATTTGTCAAAATAACAGTGATCAAAATGTTGAAAAAACAGTCCAATTTACTTTCATTAAAAAAGGCTTCTCATTGTCCTTAGTTAGACAAGCTAGAACTGAAATACCTGAAGGCAGTGGCAATTGAGCGAGTGGTGGGGGTGAGTGCTGAGCAAACTGCCTTGACAGAAGCAGAGCTGCTCTATTCACAAGGAAAGGGCTGTTGTTGTTGCTCTCTAAAATAGTAATTGAAACAAGCATTTGCAAATGTAGGTAAACATAGATGTTTAATAACCCATTGAAATACACCAGAATGCAGGAAATGGCATCTACTTTATTCAAATTTTTTCTGAAGAGGATCCCCAGATTATTTTTATGTTGAATGCTCTTCTTGACACAACCACAGCCCACCGAGCTACCATAGCCCTCTGTGTGGAGCAGAGAGCTGCATCTAGGGCACCTGGGGAAGCAGATGGTGGAGTTTAAGGGCCTTGCTTAAGGGCCCAAACTATAATAATTATTAAAAATAATTACTAAATTATTGTGTGAACATACTTTATTATATCCACATACCAGAAACAAGTACAGGTAGTCCTCGACTTATGAACGAGTTCCGTTCCTACGCACCGTTTCGTAACACGAAATTAACGTAAGTCGGATCACATACAAAAAAGATTTAAAATAAATAAATAAAATAAATGTACAGTACTGTACAACAGTGACGTGCGGTCAGGGGAGGCAAGTGGGGCAGCACGGTGGCACAACTGGTAGAGCTGCTGCCTCTCAGCGAGCAGGTCCCCGGTTCAAATCCCGGTCCGGGGGCCTTTCTGGGTGGAGTTTGCATGTTCTCTCCGTGCATGCGTGGGTTTTCTCCGGGTGCTCCGGTTTCCTCCCACAGTCCAAAAACATGCATGTTAGGCTGATTGGTAACTCTAAATTGACCCTAGGTGTGAGTGAAACGGGTCCCTCTTGTAAATGAGTCCCCGTGGCTCAATGAGGCTAGCCTGTATAAATAAAGGTTGAATGAAAAGTGAGGCCACGCCTCACCTGTCATCATGGCAAAAAAATGTAAATTGAAAAAAATAAATGTAATTATTGTATTTATCCTATGATTTGTAGCCTACTACAAACTTATTTTACTTAAAACTAAACCAGTTTTAGGTTATTTTTTATTCAAAATCACCGATTTTTCTTATTTATTGTTCAAATGTTGAGAAAAGACATGCACAGAGCGACCCGGCAGCTGCGCCGCACCGGATTGCGCAATCACTCGGCTGAGCTTCAGTGAGCTCGTATCCCTGCCTCTTTTATGTTGCCATTACAATGTCCAAATACTTTTGCTATATAAACTACATTTCTATAGTTTAGCTGGTGAATATAATGTCTAGTGTTTTTGTCTAAAACTGTATGTATGTGTGTTTCTTGTGCTGAGCGATCATAAAACAGTGAGAAAAGGTGAGGGGTGCGGCCAGCCTCGAGGAGGCGGGGCTAGTGAGCCCAGGGATCCTGCTGCTTGAGCCTTCTGCAGCGGAGCGCTGCAGGAGGACGTGACAGCGCATGGACTTCATTATTTTATTTTATTTTTTATTTTATTCATTTTACATTAAAAACCAGAAGAAAAAGAAAAAAAAAACATATCACACATTATATGAAAGAATACATAAAATGAAAGGTGGCAGAAAGAAGAAGAAATCTTATTTTATCTGCCCCTTTTTTCAAAAACAAAACAAGTTCAAACAATCAATTAAAACAATAATTATCTATAAGTAACAGAGCAAAAAGAGTAACTTTTCACAATCTACAAATATCTAGAACATTAAACACTTAACTAAAAGTTTTAGTATTTTGTTAACAATTTAGTTTTGATCATTTTTTTTAAACATAAGCACAGAGTTTACATTTTTAACATCATTTCCCAAACCATTCCACAATTCAACTCCCTGTATTGAAATAAACCGTCCCTTCAAACTAGTTCTATACCTTGGCTTTGCAAAAATTTCAGTTCCCTTTAGACTGTAGCAGCTTTCTCTCTTAACAAAATACATTTGAACATTTGAGGGTTCTATTACTAACAAAATATTATAGTCCACCAAATCATAAAACTTCAGTACTTTGAGTTGTTTAAATAATATATTAGATAGATGACATTAAGGCTTTCTTGTAATAATTCTCACAGCTCTTTTCTGTAAAATAAAAATAGATTTTGTTATAGTTTAATTTAATTTATAAGTAAAGGTAAGACTAAAATTAAAAAATTCTCCAAATAAAATGTGCTTTTTTGTGTGCTACAGTTTGCATGTGTAAAGAGTGCTGATATGAGATTTTAAACACAACCCGTTAACTGCTGCCAATCAAATGGCGAATGAACTACTCTGTAGGGTTCATGTATTATAAAAGAAGAAAACAACGCTATCCAAAGTATCCAAAGTGCTGAAGAAGCTATGGTAGATAGAATCCAAAACGTGAACATTTTTTGTCCGTTTTTTATTATACATATGAAAAAAAAACTGCACAGTGCCTCACCAGCCATGAACCTCAGCGCAGGTCACTGCTGTACAGTTACCAAGCACTTAGCCTATCCTAACACAGTTTTTAAAGATGAAGGAGTGAGTTAAATTGTCTCTCTTTCACATAAAGGGAGCTAGCTTCCTTTATGTGAATGGAGCCTGCTAGGGAGGAGGGAGACAATTCAACTCACTCCTTCATCTTTAAAAACTGTGTTAGGATAGGCTAAGTGCTTGGTAACTGTACAGTACTGTACATTTATTTATTTATAAAAAAATATATATATATTTTTTTAATGAGATGCGTGACGTAAGTCGTAAGTCGAGGGCGTCGTAAGTCGAGGACTACCTGTAGTGATATGACTGTGTCCTCCAATTATTTGCAACTTTCAACAAAACAAAGCTTTCTTAAAAGCATAATTTGAACTCATTCTGCATCGATGTGAATTAATAACTGTGTTTTGTCTGCATGGTTCCAGGGCTGGGGCTCGATGGTCAGTCTCACAATCAGAATCCTTGGGTTGCAGGTTGGAGCCCAGGTTGCTTGGGAAGGGATCTGGCATGAAACGGTTGCCAAATCTGTTATGAAAGTTTGCTCATTGTGTCAACCCCTGACTGTAGCATTCTGATACATGTCTTAAAAGGTCAAAACAAAAAATAACAATAATATTAAAAATAGTAGTGTGTTGTTGTAATGATGGTCTTTGCTTGATTAATGTAGAGTACCATCAGTGTGGAGTGACTGCAAAGCTAGGACCCTGAGCTGCAGCATTTTAACAGCATTATTATTA
>JBBPBX010070190.1:0-18658 GCA_038048925.1 Garcialebias charrua
TTGGGCGTGTGTTGGCTCGGCCTGGTGGAGCTCGGGTCCTCTGGTCCTATCGGGTCTGGGCCTGAGGGGTGGGCGTCCCCGGTGCCCGGGCCTCGGTGACCGGCCTGGGGCTACGTCAGTGCAGCGGGCTCCGGCGGGGGCCTGTGGGTTGTCGCTGTTGGCCCCGGGGGTCATTGTGTGTAGTCGCTGGTGGAGCTCGTCCGGTTCTCCCCCTTGGTCGGATCTGGGGAGTGGGCGAGTGGCTCGTCCTGTTCGGGTGGCCCTGGGGACTCTGGGCTCGGGGTCCTTCTTGGGGTCTTGGGCTTTGATCGCCCCTTCGTCTGCCTCGGGCCTTGGGGGGGACAGATCTCTGATGCTTCACAGTCGCTACTAAATGTTCTATTGGAGGAACCTTATTCACTTATGCATGCTCACAACCACACACAAATGGATGCAGGGATGTATATGTAGATATATGTAGATGGATATGTGATATGAATGTATATGTATGTATACTGTATATATATTTGTAGGTATGGGTATGTTTATTTATGGAAATCTACTGCAAGGTCATGAATATTATTAGTCTTTATGCATGTATGTTTCGTTGCTGTGTTCTGTCATGTGCTTTGCAGGATTGCGGACGGAGGTTGGGTGTGTTTGCCTTGTGCTCTTTTTGTGGATAATTGTTGTTTTGTTGTCTTACTTTCTATCTTTTCTTTCTCTCTATTAAAAAAATCATATCGGTGTGAGAGGATGGCTGTAAGGTGAGAAGGGAGGCCATCTATAAAGAAGAAAAAAAAAGATGAGGAGCAGAGACCAACAGCAGAACTCAGACCAACAGCAGAACTCAGACCAGGAGCAGAACTCAGACCAGGAGCAGAACTACCAGGAGCAGAACTCAGACCTGGAGCAGAACTCAGACCAGGAGCAGAACTCAGACCAGGAGCAGAACTCAGACCAGGAGCAGAACTCAGACCAGGAGCAGAACTCAGACCAGGAGCAGAACTCAGACCAGGAGCAGAACTCAGACCAGGAGCAGAACTCAGACCAGGAGCAGAACTCAGACCAGGAGCAGAACTCAGACCAGGAGCAGAACTCAGACCAGGAGCAGAACTCAGACCAGGAGCAGAACTCAGACCAGGAGCAGAACTCAGACCAGGAGCAGAACTCAGACCAGGAGCAGAACTCAGACCAGGAGCAGAACTCAAACCAGGAGCAGAACTCAGACCAGGAGCAGAACTCAGACCAGGAGCAGAACTCAGACCAGGAGCAGAACTCAGACCAGGAGCAGAACTCAGACCAGGAGCAGAACTCAGACCAGGAGCAGAACTCAGACCAGGAGCAGAACTCAGACCAGGAGCAGAACTCAGACCAGGAGCAGAACTCAGACCAGGAGCAGAACTCAGACCAGGAGCAGAACTCAGACCAGGAGCAGAACTCAGACCAGGAGCAGAACTCAGACCAGGAGCAGAACTCAGACCAGGAGCAGAACTCAGACCAGGAGCAGAACTCAGACCAGGAGCAGAACTCAGACCAGGAGCAGAACTCAGACCAGGAGCAGAACTCAGACCAGGAGCAGAACTCAGACCAGGAGCAGAACTCAGACCAGGAGCAGAACTCAGACCAGGAGCAGAACTCAGACCAGGAGCAGAACTCAGACCAGGAGCAGAACTCAGACCAGGAGCAGAACTCAGACCAGGAGCAGAACTCAGACCAGGAGCAGAACTCAGACCAGGAGCAGAACTCAGACCAGGAGCAGAACTCAGACCAGGAGCAGAACTCAGACCAGGAGCAGAACTCAGACCAGGAGCAGAACTCAGACCAGGAGCAGAACTCAGACCAGGAGCAGAACTCAGACCAGGAGCAGAACTCAGACCAGGAGCAGAACTCAGACCAGGAGCAGAACTCAGACCAGGAGCAGAACTCAGACCAGGAGCAGAACTCAGACCAGGAGCAGAACTCAGACCAGGAGCAGAACTCAGACCAGGAGCAGAACTCAGACCAGGAGCAGAACTCAGACCAGGAGCAGAACTCAGACCAGGAGCAGAACTCAAACCAGGAGCAGAACTCAGACCAGGAGCAGAACTCAGACCAGGAGCAGAACTCAGACCAGGAGCAGAACTCAGACCAGGAGCAGAACTCAGACCAGGAGCAGAACTCAGACCAGGAGCAGAACTCAGACCAGGAGCAGAACTCAGACCAGGAGCAGAACTCAGACCAGGAGCAGAACTCAGACCAGGAGCAGAACTCAGACCAGGAGCAGAACTCAGACCAGGAGCAGAACTCAGACCAGGAGCAGAACTCAAACCAGGAGCAGAACTCAGACCAGGAGCAGAACTCAGACCAGGAGCAGAACTCAGACCAGGAGCAGAACTCAGACCAGGAGCAGAACTCAGACCAGGAGCAGAACTCAGACCAGGAGCAGAACTCAGACCAGGAGCAGAACTCAGACCAGGAGCAGAACTCAAACCAGGAGCAGAACTCAGACCAGGAGCAGAACTCAAACCAGGAGCAGAACTCAGACCAGGAGCAGAACTCAGACCAGGAGCAGAACTCAGACCAGGAGCAGAACTCAGACCAGGAGCAGAACTCAGACCAGGAGCAGAACTCAGACCAGGAGCAGAACTCAGACCAGGAGCAGAACTCAGACCAGGAGCAGAACTCAGACCAGGAGCAGAACTCAGACCAGGAGCAGAACTCAAACCAGGAGCAGAACTCAGACCAGGAGCAGAACTCAGACCAGGAGCAGAACTCAGATGAGGAGCAGAACTCAGACAGGAGCAGAACTCAGACCAGGAGCAGAACTCAGACCAGGAGCAGAACTCAGACCAGGAGCAGAACTCAGATGAGGAGCAGAGACCAGATTCAGTCATTATCATTGTGCTGTGCTGAATCTTTTTGCTAAAAGTTCACTATTTTTAGTTTTTAGCTAACATTTTGCTTGTAGCTAGCACATTGCTACTTTTAGCTGGTATTTTGCTTGTTTTTTAGTATTTTCATGTTTTTGGCTACTTTAAGTTAGCGTTTTTCTTTTCAATAGCAATTTGCTACTTTTAGGTAACTTTTTTTTAGCTTCCAGCTTCTTGAGCATATTTCAGCAGTTTTACAGAAAATGTTGTTTCTGTTTTTAATGTTTATAATTTAAAATATTTCACTGCAGCTTAAGAGACACGTTTATTTATTAACAGATCCAGTTCAAACCAAACCTGTTTATTGGGCTGGTTTTCTTCAGAACTTATCTGTTCATCTTGGGGCAGCTGTGGCTGAGTGGTTAGAGCAGTCGCCCTCCAGTGGGAGAGTTGGGGGTTTGATTCCACCAGCAGTCAAATGCTGAAGTGTCCCTGAGCAAGACACTGAACCCCTCATTGCCTCTGTGTCCCGTCAGTGTCTGAATGTGATGAAGCTCTGGTTAGCCTTTGTACAGATGCAGAATGCTGTGTGTGTGTGTGTGTGTTGTATGAATGTTTGTGTGTGTGTGTGTGTGTGTTGTATGAATGTGTGTGTATGTGTGTGTGTGTGTGTGTGTGTGTGTGTTGTATGAATGTGTGTGTGCAGGTAAATGAGGCACTGTGTGTGTTGTGAAGAGCTTTGAGTATCTTGATTAGAGAGAGAGGAGCTGTATAAGTTCAGTCCATTGACCATCAAATCGTGCTTCTGTGACTCAAGCTGTGGGGTTTCTCCAGTAAACCTCAAATGCACCGTGCTCTGATGTTCTTCTTGGTTTTTTTTTTGTATTAAAAAGTGTTTTAATTTGATCTAAGAAATGATTTTCACAGTCGATCAGCAGAGTTGATGACTTTTAAACAGCAGCTCTACATGTGTGGCCACTTCATGCATTTCTCAACATACTGTATTTGCATGTGCTCGTGTGCGTGTGTGTGTGCGTGCGCTCTTCCCCTCCTCCTCTCTCCACTCTAATAAACAATAACCGGGCATTAATCTCCCGGCCTGCTGCCTTAATAAATAATATCCACCCATTCATCAAGTTAAAGTATTCACAATCAATGCGGCTCTTCATAGAAAACCCACCTAATAAATAGTGCTGCGGCCGCTGAGGCGTGGACTCAGAGCAGCCGGCTGATGAATGAACCCACCCCCACGGCCACACGCCTCCTGTGTGGAAAACTGCAAGTGAGAATTTTTCGATTTTATATTACACCATTTTACTCTTATTACTTCACTGTTTGTGTCAGAGTGTGTGTGTGTGTGTGTGTGTGTGTGTGTGTGTGTGTGTGTGTGTGTGTGTGTGTGCTCGCAGGCTACAGTTTGTGATTTATGAGCTCAGTGAAGATGTCGGTCTATTTGTTTTATTCTAGTTCTCAGGTGTTTGCCTATTTGTTGGGTTCTGCTGTCAGGTTCCTCTTATTGCTTTCATACAAACAATCACTTCATTTGGAAGCTGCGGCTTCGGTTCCGGCCCGTGCACCGACATTTCAACGACTTCACTGCAGAAGGGACGAACAGAACAACGGGCACTTCAGAGTGTGCGGGGAGACGTCCTTTGACCCACGTGATGCGTTGATTTAAGATTCAAGGAAAACAAAATAATTTTCACAGATCAGGGATGTTTTTCTGAAGAAACTCTGAAAGGCCTACAAACTTTAATTCCCTGCCTCTGAGGGAGACTCCAGCTGCAGAGGAAACTCATTTCAACCTCCTGGATCCACGATCTCATTCTTTCAGTCTCTATTAGAGTTCATGACCAGACGTGAGGGCAGGAACGTAGACCGACCAGCAGTTGTGGGCAGCGCTAGTCCAAAAATTAGTTCCGCAATTTCCAAAGCGCTTATTAAGTTATTTAGGTCCGCAATTTCAAAAGCGCTTATGTCGTAGGAAAACTAGCAGAAGCTAATTTTAAAGCGCAAGTTCAATTCAACACTTGGTAGCCAGCAATAAGTTATGCAATCTTTGCACTACACTAGCAGTGCATGAACTGTTATACACTCTCATCCTACTTATAACTGTGAATCGCTGGGGATGTCATTTCCTAAAATAGACCTTTCGCTCATGGTCTAAAAATTAAAAAGTTGTTGAATGTGTTGAGGATTGCTATTTCGGCTGCTTCTTTGTCTTTTTCTTTTGTTTATTGTAGATTTTTCATTAAAAATGCATCGATAAAGTAATTTTAAAACTGTTTACTGGAAAACTGAAGCGCTGCAATGCATTATGGGCACATGACGAAAGCAAAGCACGGAGTACAGGAAACATTAACCATTGCCTTCCTGCTACGTAAGCAGACACAGCAGCATTGTGGGAAATGTCTGTAAAATCAGAACCATGACTGAAAGCAACAGGAAGAATGGACATATACCTTCTCTCAATGATTGCTGTTAGTTGGGAGGGGAGCTGTAGAATGTAGCACGTGCATTGTGATTCATAACAGTTAAACTTTCCATTGTTCAAGACAATGAATACTGATAAATAATTAGTTATTAGCGGTACTGCCTTTTAAATAGAAAAAAAAACGCAAATCCTCTAGTAAATCTGTTAAAACGCAAACAAATTGTTTAGGTCCGCAATTAGCGGATTTGTGCTTTAGCGGGCTGGTGCCCACCACTGCCGACCAGTAAACAGAGAGCTTTGTCTTACAGCTCAGCTCCCTCTTCATCGCAACAATCTACCTTTTCCTGACTGAGGACCACGGCCTCAGATCTGGAGGTGCTGGTTCTCATCCTCACTGTGAACCGCTCCAGTGAGAGATGGAGATCACAGCACGATGACACCAACAGGACCACATCATCTGCAAAGAGCAGAGATGGAATCCTGAGGCCACCGAACCAGAAACCCTCCGCCCCTTGGCTACACCGAGAAGTTCTGTCCATAAAAGTTCTGAACAGAATCGGTGACAACGGGTCCGATTTCATACCAGCAAACCAAACTCCACTTGTATAGTGACTAGGGCTTTAACAGACTATTCGAGTAATCGACACATTGATTCCTAGGACATCTATCGAGGTTTTTAATTCCACGTCGAGTATTCGTAGTGACATCACTAAATCAACTTCCTGTTTGGAGCACGTTCAGAACCCTAATATGGGTTAAACCCAACCAAGCCACTTGAGTTGAGCAACAGGAAATAATCAACCTTTAATAACACACAAGAGGCAGGTCTATATCACAGACGTCCATCTCACTCATGGTGTGGCCGGAACACTAACATACCGCTAAGCATTATGGGAAAGACATAGTCCACTCCCCAACTTCCTGTTTGGAGCTAGTTTCTGTGACCACCGTAGATTGTGACAGTAGGGGGCGGTGTTGCATTGCAGGTCACATAGGGTGTAACACCGGGTCCAACCGTCCCACTGTTTTTAAGTTTCGTTTTTGACGTGCCGCACGTTTCATTAACTTTTGCAGCTTAATAATAAATAACTAATAGTTTTGTTTTTCCTGAGACTTATCTGCAGTATGATAAATGATAGGAGCATAATATATGCTCCCAATGTTTTGTTGGTCTTTTTTTTGTGTGTAAATAATGAAGTTTTTATGCATTTTTTTTTTTTTTTTTGCATCTTAAGATCCTATGACATCATAGACTACTTGAGTTATTTTATGTTAATGTCGAGTTTTAAAATGATGTACTCGTTCAACCCCTAATAGTGACTGGAACCCGTAAACCTGTTAAATTCTGCATCATAGTCGGAGCCACGTGGATAATTTACGGAACAAAATATAAAGTATTTTAAAAGAAAAATAACTAATACCAGATTATTTCTAACCTTAAAATATTAAGAGTGAAAAAAAGAGAGAAAAAAGGTTTCAGCTCTCAGAAAGTCCCGGCTCTAAGAGCCAGAACTGAGTCCGCTGATGTGATCCGATCTCCCTAATCGGGTTTGTAATGTGACTGACAGCAGCTGATCCTCTCAGAGCTGCGAGTGGTTCTGCTCATCACTGAATAAAACCCACCAGAACAGCAGAGTCCAAATTAATCCAGGGCTGGTTCCAAAACTGTGACTCTACATAATCCTGTTAATCTGAACCTGCAGGGGGTAAAATCAACTGAATCCACCAGAACACCTGAAGTTCTCCCTGCTTTCAACACATAATTTTAACAAATATACTCTTCCATTTAATCCCACACTTCTGTTTAATCCCACACTTCTGTTTAATCTCACACTTCTAGTTAATCTCACACTTCTATTTAATCTCACACGTCTATTTAATCTCACACTTCTAGTTAATCTCACATTTCTATTTAATATGACACTTCTAGTTAATCTCACTTCTATTTAATCTCACACTTCTAGTTAATCTCACACTTCTAGTTAATCTCACACTTCTAGTTAATCTCACACTTCTATTTAATCTCACATTTAGTTAATCTCACACTTCTAGTTAATCTCACACTTCTAGTTAATCTCACACTTCTAGTTAATCTCACACTTCTAGTTAATCTCACACTTCTAGTTAATCTCACACTTCTATTTAATCTCACACTTCTAGTTAATCTCACACTTCTAGTTAATCTCACACTTCTATTTAATCTCACACTTAGTTAATCTCACACTTCTAGTTAATCTCACACTTCTAGTTAATCTCACGTTTCTATTTAATCTCACACTTAATCTCACACTTCTAGTTAACCTCACACTTCTATTTAATCTCACACTTCTAGTTAATCTCACACTTCTAGTTAATCTCACACTTCTAGTTAATCTCACACTTCTGTTTAATCTCACACTTCTAGTTAATCTCACACTTCTGTTTAATCTCACACGTCTAGTTAATCTCACACTTCTAGTTAATCTCACACTTCTGTTTAATCTCACACTTCTAGTTAATCTCACACTTCTGTTTAATCTCACACTTCTAGTTAATCTCACACTTCTGTTTAATCTCACATGTCTAGTTAATATCACACTTCTAGTTAATCTCACACTTCTATTTAATCTCACACTTCTAGTTAATCTCACACTTCTAGTTAATCTCACACTTCTGTTTAATCTCACACTTCTAGTTCAGAGTCAGAGTCAGAGTCAGAGAGAATTTATTGTCATTTGCACCGCATGTAGTACATGTGTTGAAAACGAGATTATGTACACAGGGTCCCAGTTACATCCAACAACAAATGCAAGAGAAAAACAATAATAACATCTAGGATTAACTAAGAGAGACATCACATCAGCTAGTAATACACTAAGCCCTAATGTAGTAGAAAAACATCATTATAAACAGCAGCACGAACATGAGCAGATGGTCATCATTATAAACAGCAGCACGAACATGAGCAGATGGTCACAGATGAACGCAGCAACAAGAAACAGATCAGTATCAACATGATGTGACATTTTGCAGTGTTTATTCTTATTATTTATTTATTCATGAGTCTGACAGCCTCAGGGTAGAAGCTGTTCCTCAGTCTAGTGGTTCTACATTTGATGCTCCTCAACCTCCGTCCCGAGGGGAGTGGTGCAAAGAGTGAGTGTGCTGGGTGAGTGAGGTCTTTCATGATGCAGGTGGCTCTTTTTCTGCATCTGGAGGTGTAAATGTCTGTGATGGTGGGGAGACTGACTCCCACAGACTTCTGTGCAGCCTTCACCACTCTCTGCAGAGCTTTTCTCTCTGCAACTGTGCAGCCTCCATGCCACACGTTGATGCTGGAGCACAGGACGCTCTCCACTGCACACCTGTAGAACGAGGTGAGGACTGGGCTTCTCAGACCGGCTCGTCTCAGCCGTCTGAGGAAGTAGAGTCTCTGATGACCTTTCTTGATCAGGCTGGTGGTGTTATTGCTCCAGCTGAGGTTATCATTCAAGTGTACACCCAGGTATTTGTAGCTGGAGACCACCTCCACCGCAGATCCACCTATATACAGTGGGGTGTGGGTGTGTTTGTTCCTTCTGAAGTCCACAATCATCTCCTTCGTCTTCTTCACATTCATGTGAAGGTTGTTCTCTTTGCACCAGCTCTCCAGATGTTCCACCTCCTGTCTGTAGCTGGATTCATCATTATCTGTGATGCATCCCACCACAGCTGTATCATCTGCAAACTTAACAATATGACAGCCTGGATGTGTGGCTGTACAATCATATGTGAGCAGAGTGAACAGAAGAGGGCTCAGCACACATCCCTGAGGAGAGCCAGTGCTGAGGGTGATGGTGGAGGAGGAGAAGTTGTGGATCTTCACGGACTGTGGTCTGTCTGTTAAGAAGTCTAAGACCCAGTTACAAATAGAGGGGCTTAGTCCAAGTGTGGATAGTTTGTCTATCAGAGTTTGGGGGATCATGGTGTTGAAGGCAGATGTGAAGTCCACAAAGAGCAGACGCACGTATGAGTCCTTCTGATCCAGGTGGGTGAGAGCAGTGTGGACCACGGAGGAGATGGCGTCCTCTGTTGATCGGTTCTCACGGTATGCATATTGATGAGGGTCCTCGTTGATGTTGACGGCTGTCTTGATGTGGGACATGACCAGTTTCTCAAAACATTTAGCGACTATCGGGGTGAGGGCCACCGGTCTATAGTCATTCAGACCAGTCACTGTGGAGCTTTTTGGGACTGGGATGATGGTGGCGGTCTTCAGGCAGGTGGGAACTGACTCCAGTGCAAGTGAGGTGGTGAAGATGTCAGCCAGCACCTCACAGAGCTGGTCCGCACATTCCTTCAGAACTTTCCCTGGGATGTTGTCTGGACCCGTAGCTTTATGAGGGTTGATCCTTCTGAGACTGCCTCTCACTTCTGCTGCGGTCACTTTGAGGTGCTCCTCGTCTGGTGATGAGGTGAGTCTGGTGCTAGTTGGTCTGTTTGGATCATCAAAACGTGCATAAAACTTATTGAGGGCATCAGGCAGGGATGGGTCCCTGGGGCATTGTTTGCTTTTGCCCTTGTAGTCTGTTAATCTCACACTTCTGTTTAATCTCACATGTCTAGTTAATATCACACTTCTAGTTAATCTCACACTTCTATTTAATCTCACACTTCTATTTAATCTCACACTTAGTTAATCTCACACTTCTAGTTAATCTCACACTTCTAGTTAATCTCACTTCTATTTAATCTCACACTTCTAGTTAATCTCACACTTCTAGTTAATCTCACACTTCTAGTTAATCTCACGCTTCTATTTAATCTCACACTTAGTTAATCTCACACTTCTAGTTAATCTCACACTTCTATTTAATCTCACACTTAGTTAATCTCACACTTCTAGTTAATCTCACACTTCTAGTTAATCTCACACTTCTAGTTAATATCACGTTTCTATTTAATCTCACACTTAATCTCACACTTCTAGTTAACCTCACACTTCTATTTAATCTCACACTTCTAGTTAATCTCACACTTCTAGTTAATCTCACACTTCTAGTTAATCTCACACTTCTAGTTAATCTCAATCTCACACTTCTAGTTAATCTCACACTTCTAGTTAATCTCACACTTAATCTCACACTTCTAGTTAATCTCACACTTCTATTTAATCTCACACTTGTAGTTAACCTCACACTTCTAGTTAATCTCACACTTCTAGTTAATCTCACACTTCTAGTTAATCTCAATCTCACACTTCTAGTTAATCTCACACTTCTAGTTAATCTCACACTTAATCTCACACTTCTAGTTAATCTCACACTTCTATTTAATCTCACACTTCTAGTTAATCTCACACTTCTATTTAATCTCACACTTCTAGTTAATCTCACACTTCTAGTTAATCTCACACTGCTAATTAATCTCACACTTCTAGTTAATCTCACACTTCTAGTTAATCTCACACTTCTAGTTAATCTCACACTTCTAGTTAATCTCACACTTCTAGTTAATCTCACACTTCTAGTTAATCTCACACTTAATCTCACACTTCTAGTTAATCTCACACTTCTAGTTAATCTCACACTTCTAGTTAATCTCACACTTCTAATTAATCTCACACTTCTAGTTAATCTCACACTTCTAGTTAATCTCACACTTCTAGTTAATCTCACACTTCTAGTTAATCTCACACTTCTAGTTAATCTCACACTTCAAGTTAATCTCACACTTCTATTTAATCTCACACTTCTAGTTAATCTCACACTTCTAGTTAATCTCACATTTCTATTTAATCTGACACTTCTAGTTAATCTCACACTTCTATTTAATCTGACACTTCTAGTTAATCTCACATTTCTATTTAATCTAACACATTTGTTTGGCCAATTTCAGAGAAATGTTTTGACCTCTGACCTCATTCAGACAGAATAAGGTTCCTGAATGAACCAGAACCTTGTCGACCCAGAACTTCATATTTAGTCTGTTTGGGTCACAGAGACACAGTCTGGTTCTTTTGGGTCCAGAACACCAAAGATCTTCAGTCTGACCAGAAACAGGATTTCAGGTCCAACAAGGAGATTCTCAAAGAGCTGAAAACTGGATGATGATGACCCTCGGGTCCTGGTTCAGGTCTTCGATGGTTCCTGGTTCAGGTCTTTGATGGTTCCTGGTTCAGGTCTTTGGTGGTTCCTGGTTCAGGTCTTTGGTGGTTCCTGGTTCAGGTCTTTGATGGTTCCTGGTTCAGGTCTTTGATGGTTCCTGGTTCAGGTCTTTGGTGGTTCCTGGTTCAGGTCTTTGATGGTTCCTGGTTCAGGTCTTTGACGGGTCCTGGTTCAGGTCTTTGATGGTTCCTGGTTCAGGTCTTTGATGGTTCCTGGTTCAGGTCTTTGGTGGTTCCTGGTTCAGGTCTTTGATGGTTCCTGGTTCAGGTCTTTGATGGTTCCTGGTTCAGGTCTTTGATGGTTCCTGGTTCAGGTCTTTGATGGTTCCTGGTTCAGGTCTTTGGTGGTTCCTGGTTCAGGTCTTTGATGGTTCCTGGTTCAGGTCTTTGGTGGTTCCTGGTTCAGGTCTTTGATGGTTCCTGGTTCAGGTCTTTGGTGGTTCCTGGTTCAGGTCTTTGATGGTTCCTGGTTCAGGTCTTTGGTGGTTCCTGGTTCAGGTCTTTGGTGGTTCCTGGTTCAGGTCTTTGATGGTTCCTGGTTCAGGTCTTTGGTGGTTCCTGGTTCAGGTCTTTGATGGTTCCTGGTTCAGGTCTTTGATGGTTCCTGGTTCAGGTCTTTGATGGTTCCTGGTTCAGGTCTTTGATGGTTCCTGGTTCAGGTCTTTGGTGGTTCCTGGTTCAGGTCTTTGGTGGTTCCTGGTTCAGGTCTTTGATGGTTCCTGGTTCAGGTCTTTGATGGGTCCTGGTTCAGGTCTTTGATGGTTCCTGGTTCAGGTCTTTGATGGTTCCTGGTTCAGGTCTTTGGTGGTTCCTGGTTCAGGTCTTTGATGGTTCCTGGTTCAGGTCTTTGATGGTTCCTGGTTCAGGTCTTTGGTGGTTCCTGGTTCAGGTCTTTGATGGTTCCTGGTTCAGGTCTTTGATGGTTCCTGGTTCAGGTCTTTGGTGGTTCCTGGTTCAGGTCTTTGATGGTTCCTGGTTCAGGTCTTTGATGGTTCCTGGTTCAGGTCTTTGGTGGTTCCTGGTTCAGGTCTTTGATGGTTCCTGGTTCAGGTCTTTGACGGGTCCTGGTTCAGGTCTTTGATGGTTCCTGGTCCAGGTCTTTGATGGTTCCTGGTTCAGGTCTTTGGTGGTTCCTGGTTCAGGTCTTTGGTGGTTCCTGGTTCAGGTCTTTGATGGTTCCTGGTTCAGGTCTTTGATGGTTCCTGGTTCAGGTCTTTGATGGTTCCTGGTTCAGGTCTTTGGTGGTTCCTGGTTCAGGTCTTTGGTGGTTCCTGGTTCAGGTCTTTGATGGTTCCTGGTTCAGGTCTTTGATGGTTCCTGGTTCAGGTCTTTGATGGTTCCTGGTTCAGGTCTTTGGTGGTTCCTGGTTCAGGTCTTTGATGGTTCCTGGTTCAGGTCTTTGGTGGTTCCTGGTTCAGGTCTTTGATGGTTCCTGGTTCAGGTCTTTGGTGGTTCCTGGTTCAGGTCTTTGATGGTTCCTGGTTCAGGTCTTTGGTGGTTCCTGGTTCAGGTCTTTGATGGTTCCTGGTTCAGGTCTTTGATGGTTCCTGGTTCAGGTCTTTGAGTGGTTCCTGGTTCAGGTCTTTGATGGTTCCTGGTTCAGGTCTTTGATGGTTCCTGGTTCAGGTCTTTGGTGGTTCCTGGTTCAGGTCTTTGGTGGTTCCTGGTTCAGGTCTTTGATGGTTCCTGGTTCAGGTCTTTGATGGTTCCTGGTTCAGGTCTTTGATGGTTCCTGGTTCAGGTCTTTGGTGGTTCCTGGTTCAGGTCTTTGATGGTTCCTGGTTCAGGTCTTTGGTGGTTCCTGGTTCAGGTCTTTGATGGTTCCTGGTTCAGGTCTTTGATGGTTCCTGGTTCAGGTCTTTGATGGTTCCTGGTTCAGGTCTTTGATGGTTCCTGGTTCAGGTCTTTGGTGGTTCCTGGTTCAGGTCTTTGGTGGTTCCTGGTTCAGGTCTTTGATGGTTCCTGGTTCAGGTCTTTGATGGTTCCTGGTTCAGGTCTTTGACGGGTCCTGGTTCAGGTCTTTGATGGTTCCTGGTCCAGGTCTTTGATGGTTCCTGGTCCAGTTCTTCTTCTGGAGAGACGTTTGTTAATCTGAGACCTTCTGTCCTCCTCAGGTTTGATCAGAACCTGCTGACAAGGTTCAGGGTCAAGACCTGAACCTGAGAGAAGAACTCTGACAGGAACCCGAGTCCTGTCTGTGTGGATGTTACTGACAAAGTTCTGGTGGTATCTCTTCAGTTTGGATCAGAACCAGAGGAGACAGGTCTGAAACCAGGAAACACCAGATCTGGATTAGGGCCAACACACACACACATGCACACACACACACACACACACACACACACACACACACACACACACACACACACACACACCTATCTCTCCTCACAATCTGTGATAGATGATCTAGTCCTGATCCAGGTCAGGGATGTTGATGAGGGTCACGTTGCCGTGGTAACCGGGGCAGTGTATGACTTTAGCTGACCTGTGTGGGCGGAGCCTATCTTGGTTTACTTGCCGTCCACCCGTCTGTAGCATGTTCGTGGTTTCTGCTGGAGCGTGCATGACGCTGACTGGTCGAGCTCAGGTCCAGTTTTAATGTTTTGAAAGTTTGTCTTTGAGTGTTTTACTGTTTCGGTTGAATCCCTGGGCCCGAGTGAGAGTAAATAAATAATTACATGTGATAAATACAAACCGGATTCCAAAAGAGTTGGACACTAAACAAATTGTGAATAAAAACTGAATGCAGTGATGTAGAGGTGCCAACATCTAATATTTTATTCAGAATAGAACACAAATCACAGATCAAAGTTTAAACTGAGAGAATGTATCATTTTAAGGGAAAAATATGTTGTTTCAAAATTTCATGGTGTCAACAAATCCCAAAAAAGTTGGGACAAGTCCATTTTTACCACTGTGTGGCATCCCCCCTTCTTCTTACAACACTCAACAGACGTCTGGGGACAGAGGAGACCAGTTTCTCAAGTTTAGAAATAGGAATGCTCTACATTCATGTCTAATACAGGCCTCTAACTGTTCAATCGTCTTGGGCCTTCTTTGTTGCACCTTCCTCTTTATGATGCACCAAATGTTCTCTATAGGTGAAACATCTGGACTGCAGGCTGGACATTTCAGTACCGGATCCTTCTCCTACGTAGCCATGATGTTGTGATTGCTGCAGAATGTGGTCTGGCATTATCTTGTTGAAAAATGCAGGGTCTTCCCTGAAAGAGATGACGTCTAGATGGAGCATATGTTGTTCTAGAACCTGAACATAGTTCTCTGCATTAATGGTGCCTTTCCAGACATGCAAGCTGCCCATGCCACAAGCGCTCATGCAACCCCATACCATCAGTGATGCAGGCTTCTGAACGGAGCGTTGATAACAACTTGGGCTATCCTTGTCCTCTCTGGTCCGGATGACATGGCGTCCCAGTGTTCCATAAAGAACTTCAAATCGTGACTCATCTGACACAGAACAGTCTTCCATTTTGCCACACTCCATTTTAAATGACCCCTGGCCCAGTGCAAACGTCTGAGCTTGTGGAGCTTGCTTAGAAATGGCTTCCTCTTTGCACTGTAGAGTTTCAGCTGGCAACGGTGGATTGTGTTCACTGACAATGCTTTCTGGAAGTATTCCTGAGCCCATTCTGTTATTTCCTTGACAGTGGCATTCCTGTTTGAGGTGCAGTGACGTTTAAGGGCCCGGAGATCACGAGCATCCAGTAGAGTTTTACGGCCTTGACCCTTACGCACAGCGATTGTTCCAGATTCTCTGAATCTTTTGATGATGTTATGCACGGTTGATGATATTTTACGCTGGGTAACATCATTCTGGTATTGCTGCACTATATTTCTGCACAACAATGGTGGAATTGGTGATCTTCTTACCATCTTGGCTTCTGAGAGACACTGACACTCTGAGAAGATATTTTTATACCCAATCATGATGTCAATTGACCTAATTACTGTTAATTGGTCTTCCAGCTGTTTGTTATATACTCAACTTCCTTTTTCCAGCCACTTATTGCTACTTGTCCCAACTTTTTGGGGATTTGTTGACACTGTGAAATTTTGAATCAACATATTTTTCCTTTAAAATGTTACATTTACTCAGATTAAACTTTTGATCTGTCATCTATGTTCTATTACAAATAAAATATTGACATTTGCCATCTCCACATCATTGCATTCAGTTTTTATTGCGCTCTCAGGACATGATTACCTGCAGTGTTCCATCAGTGAGGACTGAACTAGACAAAAGGGCCTTCTCCTACTCCGCTCCTGTTTCCTGGAATATCTTACAAAAAGATCTGAAGCTCTCCACCTTGACCTCTCTAAATGACTTTAAGAATCTGTTGGGACTCCTGGCAAGAACCAACGCAGACATGTTCCTGTTTCTAGTTTCTACATCTGCCTTATAATCTAGCTGTTTTGCTACTTTTTTGCCATCTTATTTTAATTTGTAAAAAAAAAAAATCTGTATGTTTCTCTTATGATTGTCTATTGTTGTCGCTGTTGTCATCATTCTTTGTTGAATCAGGTCTCTCTTGTAAATGAGTCTTCAAGGCTCAATGGGATTAACATAACATAAATAAAGGTTGAATTAAAAAAATAACTGAAGAAAATCAGATAAATTACTTTACAACACCTATGTTTTAAGACTGATGTAAAGAAATGTGCAGACGTCCATCCAGTGATTTGTTTCTGACAGTTTCATGACAGTCGGTCCGGTACTTTGTTGCTCACTCTGTAAAAACATTGTTAACCCCCTCCGTCTTGTTGTCCCTCCCCCCACCAGGCCCTACCAGTGTGGCCACTGCTCCCAGTCCTTCTCGCAGCCCTCCGAGCTGAGGAACCACGTGGTCACGCACTCCAGCGACCGGCCCTTCAAATGTGGATACTGCGGCCGGGCGTTCGCCGGCGCCACCACCCTCAACAACCACATCCGCACGCACACCGGAGAGAAGCCGTTCAAGTAAGTAACAGTGAGTACCCCCACCCACCCAAAACCTCAGCTCCACCCCACCTGCTGCAAACCACCTGAACACACGGCTGAACTTTTCCTAAGGGCGCACAGCGGGGGCCTCGTGCATGAAGGAGAGCGTTCACACTGACAGTTGTTGAGGGGGCGACATGAGACAACTGTGCACGCTTTGATGGATCACAGAAACCCAGACCTCCCTCTCCCCAGCTGCAGCTGGGGGGCCCAGATGTGGCCTGAGAGAGAGTTCTGGGTCTGCCCCCGGGCTCCGGCCGGACCGAGTCTTCATGTCCCGCCTGGTCAAATATAGATTGCCGTATTTTCCGCAGTACACGTCGCATCAGTCCAATTATGTCCAATAAAGTGAAAAAATCAGTAAACGTGTCGCACCGCTGTACACGTCGCATCTATTACGCGTCACCGCTGACGCGTCGCATCTATTACGCGTCACCGCTGACGCGTCGCATCTATTACGCGTCACCGCTGACGCGTCGCATCTATTACGCGTCACCGCTGACGCGTCGCATCTATTACGCGTCACCGCTGACGCGTCGCATCTATTACGCGTCACCGCTGACGCGTCGCATCTATTACGCGTCACCGCTGACGCGTCGCATCTATTACGCGTCACAGCTGACGCGTTGCGTATGTTACGCGTCACCGGCGCTGACAACCCGGAAATGTGGGCCGGTGTTTTGCCAATAATGGATTGGCTGCCAAATGGCCACAGGAGCGTGCACGGAAGGACTTTAACAAAATTAACAGTTAAAAACAATTATTTGTTTGCTGAAAATTATAGCAAAGATGTGTCTGAGCTGAACTTTTCCTTAATAAATAAACGTAATTGTCAAATCAGCTGAATTTAAATAGTTTCGCTACGTCGGATCTGCAAAACGTGCACGCGCAGCGAGCGGAAACCTGCATCTCTTTAAAATTTAACAAGATAAACACCTAAAAATATATATTTCTTTGCTGACGTTATAGAAAACATGTGTCTAAGCTGAACTTTTCTTAATAAATACATTTTGATGGTTAAAACATGGCAAAATGAAGTAGACGAAATAAAGCGGCTTTAAAATTACTACACGCTCACCCGCCTATAATGAAGACGGAAACACCTTTTTTTCCCTTTTTTTTTAAAGTGGTACTGCTCCATTTTTTTTCAGTCAGAATGAATGGAAACGGTCATATCTGAGCCAAAAATTGGTCTAAAAATAAGGGGGGAAAAATCCATAAATATGTTGCTTCGCCATATAAGTCGCAGGACATGCAAATTAGGCAAAAAAACTGTGACTTATATGCCGAAAAATACGGTAAATTAAATAAATAAAAACCTCCAGGTGTTGTTCTAATCAAATGAACGTCCTCCACTGACTCCTTTTGATGAAGAGGAGCAGCAGCTCTCCTCCGAGTCTCCCCGGATGATGGAGCTCCTCCCCCTCTCTCTAAGGACGAGCCCCCCCTCAAAGGAAGCTCATTTTAGACGCTTGGATCCAGGATCTCATCTTTCAGTCTTGATCCAAACCTCATGACCACAGGGGAGGGTTAGCACGTCAACAATAGTGATAATTATTATAACAGTCTTAATTTTACCAGGTCAGTGAGAACCAGTTCTGACGACCTGCTCAGAGGCAGAAACACACGTAGATCTAAAACTATGATGATCAAAACACACAAAAGAAGGAGCACGAATCAACATTTTTACAACTTACACATTTAAAAGAAGTAGACCAGCAAATCCAAAGTTTTGCCTTTTGACTCGAGTCATTCTTCACCACGACGAACCAAAGCAACACCCTCATTACCGAGGACAAGGCTCTGGTCCCGTCAGTCCATCTCCCGCTCCGTCCTACCATCAATCAGGAGCAAGACGCCCCGATACCTGAACACCTCCACCTGAGGCAAAGACTCCTCCCCTTCCCAGACCCAGAAGGAACGTTCCACCCATTTTTAGAGTTTCAGTACTTTGTACTTTGTAGTACTTTATACTCTGTAGTACGAGGACTGAAAATGTTTGTGTGGAGGTGAGCACATCCTCACAGCAGATCAGAAGTGTGCACACATTCACTCACTCTGTCACGCAACATTCGTTTTCAAACCTCCTGACGTGTGCGTGGAACCTCAACCTGTTTTCTGATCATCTATGAGGCCGGGCTGGAGGAGTGGTGGTGCAGAGGTTAGAGAAGGTGGGCCTGGGATTGGAAGGTTGCTGGTTCAACCCCCCGGACTGACATCAACGTTTGGGCAGGAAAGGTGAAGCACCCACACCTGCCTCCACCCTCATT
>JBBPBX010070191.1:0-18658 GCA_038048925.1 Garcialebias charrua
CAGACTTAGCTTTTTTGATTATTCTACTAGAATTATTGAGCATTCATCAGGGTATTTTAATTTTAGTATGTGTCTTGTTCAACAAGCTTTCTAGTGTTTTATGTTTTCATGTAACAAATGTGATGCCCTGTGATAAACTTGCGAACCGTGAAAGGTGCACCCCGCCCCTTGCCCTATGATTGCTGGATATGGGCACCGGCGACCCCCGTGACCCAAAATGGAAGAAACGGGTAAAGATAATGGATGGATGTAGAAAATGGGCAATGTTTAGGCTGATGGTCCTCCTTGATCATGTGAGCAGCTGGTTTTGGCTGTCATCAGGAAGTCTTTATTTATAAGACTCAGCTGAATACAACATCTCAGACTAAGGAAGTCTTTATAAGACTGAGCTGAATACAGCATCTCAGACTGAGGATGTCTTTCGTCACTCGTAAGTTAGGGATAACCTGTACTTTACAGTGGGTTGTGGTGAACCGTGTAAAAAAAGTACAATTTTGTTTTAGAAATATGTACAAGTTTATAATGTTAATGTTTTATAATATGTAAATATGTCATCTCAGACTGAGGAACTCTTTCATCGCTCGTAAGTCGGGGATCACCTGTACTTTACAGTGGGTTGTGGTGAACCGTGTAAAAAAAGTACAATTTTGTTTTAGAAATATGTACAAGTTTGTAATGTTAATGTTTTATAATATGTAAATATGTCATCTCAGACTGAGGAACTCTTTCGTCGCTCGTAAGTCGGGGATCACCTGTACTTTACAGTGGGTTGTGGTGAACCCTGTAAAAAAAGTACAATTTTGTTTTAGAAATATGTACAAGTTTGTAATGTTAATGTTTTATAATATGTAAATATGTCATCTCAGAAGTCTTTCATCGCTCATAAGTCAGGGATCACCTGTACTTTACATTGGGTTGTGATTAACCCTGCAGAAAAAGTAAAATTTTGTTTTAGAAATATGTACAAGTTTGTAATGTTAATGTTTTATAAAATGTAAATATGTCATCTCAGACTGAGGAACTCTTTCGTCGCTCGTAAGTCGGGGATCCCCTGTACTTTACATTAGGTTGTGATTAACCCTGCAGAAAAAGTAAAATTTTGTTTTAGAAATATGTATATAATGTTAATATGTTTTATAATAATGTAAATATGTCAACAGAATTTAAGTTTTTATTTTATTTTATTTGAAACATTTAAGTTTTATTTTATTTTAAACATTTGAAGATTTGTTAGTGAATATAAATAAAGTATGTGCCTAATTTGTTTAATAAAATCAGTTCAAAAAACTGTTCTCCTAATGCAGTGTCCTGTCACATTTGTGTGTTTTATGTTAATTTTATGTTAAGTAGGCGGAGTTTAAATGTCCCTTTAAAGACCCCATAATGCATGTTTGTCCTCCTGTCACATTTGTGTGTTTTATGTTAATTTTATGTTAAGTAGGCGGAGTTTAAATGTCCCTTTAAAGACCCCATAATGCATGTTTGTCCTCATAAACCACATTTTTTGACGTCCTTGTAAACCACACTGGAGTCTGGGTGGTAAAACGTGCTGTGAAGCTCCTATCGGAAAGCTAAAGTGACCCAAATTTTTTTCAAAATTTTTAGAGTGCTCTGAGCTTGGTCCCAGGTCGCTAGGACCTCGGGAAGGGGTAGACCCCGTATTACACCTTCGGGCGGGTTTGGCGAAAAAGTCCGGCTAAACCACATTGACAAACCTGTGTGTGTGTGTGTGTGTGTGTGTGTGTGTGTGTGTGTGTGTGTGTGTGTGTGTGTGTGTGTGTGTGTGTGTGTGTGTGTGTGTGTGTGTGTGTGTGTATGACAGAGAGATGCCGAAGAGCTATGATGTCCCAAACTTTCGGCAGCACAAACTTTCTTTCCTATGGCCTCCAGCGTGGATTGGCCACAGTGTGTGTGCTCGGATGAATACTGCCCAGACTCGGAAAAGCTACCAATGCAGCTCCTGTCCATGGAAGATGTCAATAAAGGAACACTTTCTGCATTATTGCTCTATTTTTTCTTGTTGTATTTCTTTCTTTTCTTATCTTATTATCTTTAAGTTTAGTCAGGCTTCTGTCTTTGTCCGACTAATGCTAAATTTTCTCAAAGAAGCACAAACTCAAACATTCTCCACAAAGGTAATGAGCACCAGCTCATGGAAATATTTCCCCATTAACAGCATGCAAACATGTTATTTTTGTTCAAAACATGAAATCTGATCTTGTATGAGGCGATGATAAATTGGCAGTTCAGATTGTTTGAACATGGTTTGTGTGGAAAGGTGAGGAACCTTTATAATAATAATAATCATTTTATTTAAAAGTGCCTTTCAGGACACCCAAGGACACTTAACAAACAAATACAGTTCAAACATTATCAGTGACAAATTGAAATATAAAATACATAAAGATTATAAAATGCAAAATAATAAAAATACATTTAGTAAAGTTAATGATAAGCTAGTCTAAAGAGATGTGTTTTCAGGGCTGTCTTGAACAGAGAAAGGGAGGTGGTGTTTCGAAGGTCTGGCGGTAGAGCGTTCCAGAGGTGAGGGGCAGAGCAGGTGAAGGCCCTGCTCCCCATGGTGGAGAGGCGGGCAGAGGGTACATGGAGATGTAGCGAAGAGGAGGATCTGAGAGAGCGTGATGGGATGGAGATTTGTAGGAGGTCAGATAGATAAGGAGGGGCAAGGTTGTGGATAGATTTGAACGTGAGAAGTAGAATTTTGAAGATGATGCGTGATTTAACCGGGAGCCAGTGGAGCTGCTGCAGGACAGGAGTGATGTGGTTATAGGAGGAGGTTTGAGTGATGACACGGGCAGCTGAGTTCTGGACCATCTGTAACTTGTGGAGAGATTTGTTGGGGAGGCTGTAGAGAAGGGAGTTGCAGTAATCAATACGGGAAGTCACAAGACTGTGCACCAGGATGGCTGTGGAGCGGGGTGTGAGAGAAGGACGGAGACGGTATCATGCTGTAGATACTGTAGGTCTTTGAATGGCATCAGTGTGAAGAAGAGTACAGTCAGAACAGGACCAAGAGCAAAGTGGATTAATGACGTCTTAAAACACATTTGACTGCAAAACTTTCAACAGTAGATGTGGTCAATATATTATACAATTAATCACCACTGGTTTCACATTACAAATAATTTAGGAAGAAATATATCTAAAGTGGTCCAGGCTGCACTGGAACTGCTACAGCTAGCTGCTGCTATTTAATAAAATTCATTTTATTTAAATTGTTCCAAGTCACAGCATAAGTCATCTCAGGGCACAGAGCAAAAACATTGACATACAGTACTGTATAGTACTGCAAAATATTACTCACCAGCTCTGCAGAGCAGCATCTCAGTTCCGGTCAAGCTCAGCTCCAGTTCTTCAGATCTACCCTGCAGCGACGAAGCCTACCGCCTCGTCCAGGTTGATGTGCACGTGGATAACTGAGCTTCAGGATTATTTACATCTTTCCTGTCAGTTCTGTGAGCTTAATACAGAGATGTTACTTCTGACTGTGTTGCAAAACTTTCCTTCCATTTTGGCAGAAAGCAGTGGCTGGAAGTATCCTGATGCATGCAAGCACTGTTGGCTTCTGGGTATAGTATTATTTTACTTGCGTTACAGTATAGGCTAACTGAAAGAAAACTACAAAATGGCGGTGCCTGTCGGAAGTTTTTTTTTTCTTCATGAACCTATACCGTCCCAATCAAGTGAGTAATAATAAAGTTGACAACTGTGTGTTGTGTACAATGTTGCGTTGAACAACCACGAAAGAGCAAGTCTGCGAAAGTCAAACCGCAAAGTAGCGAGGAACTACTGTACATCATAAATGCCATTTATTAAAGTTATGTATCTAAAGTAGGAACTGGAACTAGAAGGAATTGCCATTAGTTATATTTCTATAATTACCTGCAAAGCAAAATTTACAATACCATAATGATTCATTAAATCACCTCCATGTAAATTACATAATTTATTGAGCTTGAAGATGTTTTGTGAAACAACTGGAAACAACAGAAGTCCATTTAGATTAGTGCTAATCCTGTCAATTTGGTCAGATTTAAAATCTGTTTCTCCAAACTGAGCTGAATTACCAGTAAGTAGCTATTTACAACAAGTAAAAAATTAATTGTTTTCATTCTTTTCACAGAACCCAAAATATTTGAAACATCCCTTCAGTCCCTGAATGCACCTCAGACTGCTTCGACTGCAGCAGTATAGTCAACCAGTCAACTGCCTGCCTGTAATTATTTGATTACACTGAACAGATTTGGACGCTGGATAATGCTATCCTACTTCAGTCAGCACTTTACACATAATTTATTTTTATTCCTCTTTCTTTCCCTTCCATCTTTACACGAGTTCATGTCAAAGCAGCCGTCTGGCAAACAAAGACTCACCCTGACTTGTATCAACAGGTTTATGAAAATAACAATGTTCTCATTGTTTAGAAAGGTTGGTGCTCCAGACGTTCTGAATCTTCCGCTTGTTGACTTTCTCCAATACTTTAAGATATTAATTTTCTCCCTCAAGGTTACTGAACATGACCTAATAACAAGTTCCCTTATTATTTTTGCATATTAGGTTTGACAAATTCTCCTGGTCAGCTCCAGCTCGCTTTACGTGAACATGTTGCTCAGCACAATAAATCAAAGCCCTAAACAACATAAATGAGAACAGCAATAATACATAGGAATTCTGCTCGGCGTTACACACGAAGGGTGTGATCTAATTAGATGGTTGTTTAATTCAAGTATCAGTTCTTGTCTGCAGAGGCAGGATTTTAATCACAACGTGAGTAAGAAGGTCTTTTTAACTGCTTTTTAAAACCTGAGCCTTTAAAAAAAAATGATGCAGTTTATGTTAAAGTTTTCAGTTAATGCTTCAAAATGAGGCCAAGCACGGTGTCAATTACATTTTTATTTACTTTCTGGCATTGTTACACTTCTTCAGAGACCTTAAGCAGCTGTGGACGTTCTGCTGGTTACCAATTAATACTTGGAGGCCAAATGTTCCCCATCTCAGGGGACTGAAAGCTAAACAAACCCCGGGTTTCCACTTTCAAGCAGCCTTAAAAAAGTCAATGTGAGAGTTCGAATCAAATATCTCACATGTCCTCTTTGTTTACGTTTTGCTTCCTTTTGTATTCCTTTGGGGAAGCTTGGGAACGGTAATAATGTCAAGGCGTGCTATGCCTTTAATGGCTCAGGCGAGGTGGAGCTTGCCTCCAAATGTCCGTGTAAAACTAACACCATGTGGTGGGTGTATGCAGAAAAACCCTAATCAATTCTGAAGCTGATATGTAGGTAAAATAAATGAGACTTCAAACAAGGTAAAGTTGTCCCAGAGTGATGAAAAAAGGCGCCAGGTCAGTGCACTTTGTGTGACATACACAATGTTTCACCTGTGAAACATGCCAGACCCTCGTAGCCTGTTCAGTGTAAACTCTTGAATTTGTTTGGTGTCAAACCAAGTAAATAATTAGCTGATGTGGAGCAGCGTGGAGTTCATCAGAAAAGCGGAAAGCCTGAATTGCATAAAGATGCTCTTACAGCATTGTGCATGTGCATAATTCATCTATAATGGTGGTAGGAAATAATGGTAAATACACCTCATTGTTAAATTAGGAACCATTTCCCTCTCATTTATTTTAAGACACAAAACTTTTTTTTAAAACAAACTGCAAGCCGAAGTTCCCCGTCCCTGAGAGATTAAAAGTGAATGTTTGTAGTTTTGGAAATGAGTGTTTTTCCGGACTTGAAATGAACAAGGGAACTTTAACTGTATTTATTTATTTATTTATCTATTTTTTATTATTATTTTTTGTGCAAGATATTCAAATGGGTAGGAGTTACACTGTGCAGAAGAACACAAGTATTTTTTTCCTTCTTTTTTAAATTTACCACCAGGTGCGATTTTTCATTCAACCTTTATTCAGGCAGGTTAATTCCATTGAGCCTTGGGTACTCATGTAGTGTACATAAGACCTGATTTCTTCAACAAAGAGCGATGACAACAGTGGATGACAACGACAACAATAGACAGTCACAAAAGAGGCATATTTTTAAACAGGAACATGTCTGCATTGGTTTTTGCCTTGAACTTAACAGATGTTTGAAACCACTTAGAAATGTCACAGTTGAGAGCTTCAGATATTTCTGCAAGATATTCCAGGAAACAGGAGTGGAGTAGGAGAAGAACCTTTTGCCAAGTTCAGTCCGCACTGAGGGAACACTGCAGGTAATCATGTCCTGAGAGTGCATGCTGTACGGTAACCCTGTATGCAATGGAGGCGCCATGGCTAAGTGACCTTGGCCCCATAGATTAATATTCGACGGGCCACCCCAATCATTTGGAGAAATGATAAGCAATATAAAAGAAATTCATAGTTTTCTAAAATTACTTCAGTGGCCGGTGTACATATTTGTAAACACTGGTGACCAGTTTTGATTTTGATTTGACAACCTAATATTGCGACCCATCCAGGGTGTACCCCACCCCTTGCACAGTGATTGCTGGACATGGACACCGGCGACCCCCGTGACCCAAAAAGGAAGAAGTGGGTAAAGATAATGGATGGATGGATGGATGGAACCCAATATTGGATTTTTTTTTCACCCCAAAAAAAGAAAAGAAAATGAAAAGAAAAATCACTGTAATGCCACTTTGATTGTTCATAAGTGCTGATGATTATCAGAGTCAGAGTCAGAGAGTCTTTATTGTCATTTGCACCGCATGTGGTACATGTGATGAAAACGAGATTATGTACACGGGGTCCCAGTTACATCCAACAACAAATGCAAGAGAAAAACAGTAATAACATCTAGAATTAACTAAGAGAAACATCAACTAGTAATACACTAAGCCCTAATGTAGTGGAAAAACATCATTATAAACAGCAGCACGAACATGAGTCTGTATGAGCAGATGGTCACAGATGAACACAGCAACAAGAAAACAGATCAGCATCAGCATGATGTGATATTTTGCAGTGATTATTCTTATTATTTATTTATTCATGAGTCTAACAGCCTCAGGGTAGAAGCTGTTCCTCAGTCTAGTGGTTCTACATTTGATGCTCCTCAACCTCCGTCCTGAGGGGAGTGGGGCAAAGAGTGAGTGTGCTGGGTGAGTGAGGTCTTTCATGATGCAGGTGGCTCTTTTCCTGCATCTGGAGGTGTAAATGTCTGTGATGGTGGGGAGACTGACTCCAACAGACTTCTGTGCAGCCTTCACCACTCTCTGCAGAGCTTTCCTCTCTGCAACTGTGCAGCCTCCATGCCACACATTGATGCTGGAGCACAGGATGCTCTCCACTGCACACCTGTAGAAGGAGGTGAGGACTGGGCTGCTCAGACCAGCTCCATGCTGCTGATTATTTTTTTGCTTATGTGTTTATTCGTACACACACAGACTACTCACATAGACTCATGTTCATGCTGCTGTTTTTCAGTGTATTGTTTTGCACCATTAGTGTTTAGCTTATTTCATAGTTTTTATTTTAGATCCTTATTTAATGTTTATTTTACAATTTATATTTTTGATTTTGTTGGATACCGTAACTGGGACCTGTGTACACAGTTTTGTTCCACCTCATATACCATAATATGATGTGAATGACAATAAAGAACCTAGAACCTTGAAAAGGTGTCATTACTTGTTTTTGAAGTTATCTAGCTCACAAGGTTAACACACATGCATGTACAGTATATGGTGTCAGCCATCTTGGATTTTGATGTGGCAACTCAATAAGGAACCTTTAAAAAATTTAGATGAAGCCACTCACCAAAATAGAAGGCAGTACCTCACTTACATTTAAAGGTATCATGCTCACAGCGAGCACTGTTTTTCCAAGTCCCTTCTTCGCTCCGGGACGAGAGATAATAAAACGAAAAATAAGCCAAACAAGTTTAGTATTATCATTGGTTTTATTTGTAATATGTGAAAAAAAATACACAAAAAATGTTAATATTAACAGAGGCAGATTATTTATTTTATTTTGTTTTTATTAATATTATTTTTTAATTGTCTGTCCAAACAAGTCTTACTTTTTAATGAGTTTTAGAGGCTCAATGTGACGTATCTGGTAAAATAAAGGTTGAATGAATGGAGGCAGATCAAATCGTCAACACTTTTCAACACTTGCTCTTCTCTAGGGCGGACGTCTCCTCTCGGTCTCCGCTTTGCTTTAGCTTTGTCTTGTCTGTGAAACTGTCTGAGAAACCTCTCTTCTACAAAATCTTCCGAATCATAACTGGACTTCAATTTGGTCAGTTGGTCCCTCAACACAGCTGATAACATTTCTTCAAAAAGACAGCTGGATATCTCATCGACTTAGAAGACTTGATGATGTGTCTATCTCTGCTGTCATCGGTGGATCTTAAGGATGCATATTTAACTTGATTTATGACAACTGGTTCCTGCTTTTAGGATTTGGCTGGTTCCTGGTCTATCAACACACAAGGAAGACGTCGGCTGCAAATCTGGACCTGGTCAGGCTGCCTGCCTTACATGATGCTTGGTTCATGTCTTGAGAATCCAGACTTTTGGCTGAATGGATTAGATCTCGGGGATTTTCTCAGGCACGTTCCATTGGTACGTTCATTTTAATTTGGACATTTTGAAAGCGAGTGGACCGACACAGACTGAAGGTAGATGTCATTAAAGTTCTGCCTGTCCCCAAAACAATCGTGTTTATCTGACATTTGGCTCCCCGACTGGCCTTGACAGGCCGTCTTATCTCAACACGCCTGATAAGTTTTGTAAGCCTGACGCTCTCACCCTCCCAAACCTTCTACTGAGGAATTCCATGGACTTTTCAGAGGAGCCCAGCTGAAAATAAACATTCTGTCATAATTTCAGGACTCTGGACTCGCCTCTGGCAGTCCTCAGCAGCTCCCCGCCCCCATGAGTGTGCACAGATCTCTCCAGAGGGAACTACTGTACAGTATATGAACTGAGTGATTTTATCTGAACTCAGCAGTGCCTCTGCAGGCTGGCTGCTCACCCGACTTTGAGTCCCCTCCCCTGCCACCCCCTCTCTGCGTAATGTTGGCGTCATTATGTGCTTATGTGAAATACTTTTGTCATTACCACATTTTTGACCTTCAAGCAGAGGTCAAAAATGTGCTAGGACAATTTTTTTGTCTCCAAACCCTATGTGTTATTTTTCACCACTTTTATTGTCTGTCCAACAGATCTCCCTTGTAAATGAGTCTTTGAGGTTCAATATGACTTATCTGATTAAATAAAGGTTGAATGAATGGAGGCAGATCCAATCTTGTTTCAAAGATAAATACTACATAGTTAGATTTTGACAATCCTGAAACATTTTTAAGGTAAATATAGTTTTCATAAATAACAGTGGAATTTGTAGTAAAATAAAGTTTTGTTTATCTGTAAAACATGACACTGTAAGTTGAGATACCAATGTTAATTTATGATTTTTTTGTTACCTTACTGCATTCTGATCTCCCTTCAAGGCCTGTTTCAAGCTGAACAGATGTTCTTTTCATACTCAATCTCACATCCTCTGTGATGACTGAAAAATAAGTGACTCAACTCCCAAAAGCCAAAAGCATCAAACCCCTCCCAGATTTGTAACATTTGCAGAGATTTGCTGAAACTTTCACATTTACAAGTGAAATCAGTCCTCACAAATGTCTCTGCTAACCAAACACTACATGTTATGAAGCGCCGCTGCTGATAGAGCAGGATCCAGTGGACCAAAGTGGCCCCAGAGAGCCCTCCCTTTCCTTGAAAACTAATGTTTACAATCGTTTAAGGGCGTCTGTGGAAGACTTACAGGAGACACAGGCGTGTGTTTGTCTCCGTTTTGAGGATTGTGGCTCAGCTGGAGCTCATCTGGCAACCTTATGGGTTGCTTCTCCACGTCATAGCCTCTGTTGTTTCCCTCATTTTCCTTGCCTTTTCTTTATTTTCTCCTCGTCTGTTTTGTTTTGATGATAAGACGTGTTTGTTCCTTTCACATTTCGCACAACTTTAAAATAATCTTTAAAATGGATTCCCCTCGTTTTGATCCCTCAACAAGTTACATGTATTGTTGTGGAGCCACTCATTGCATCAGTTATCCGGAGGCGTGTGTGCCGTCCATATGTGCTGATGGCTGACTTTTGGAGATCTTTCATGTGTGCATCATGTGTTGCAAGGGCTGGAATGGGACGCTGCTTGAGTAAATCAATTTGTCATATGAGTAAAATCTGCTGAGTGCAGAGGGGTCACGAGCAGGTTTTGTGGCTCATTTTCTGTTATTCTCTTATTCCAGACTCAGTTTGTGCCAAACAGAACCAGAGATCCATCCTCCTAACATATTACAGAAAATATATTACTAATGTTGTGTTTATCATTTGTTTTTTATTTACCTGGGTGATTACTGAAAACGTAATGTTTCCAAATTTAAAGCCATTTAATTATAACCAGTAATGCCATGCTGCACATAAATATGTTATTTGGCTGATGTAAAGTCGGACCGAGTGTTGATGGAACTTATAGAGAGAGCACTGACAAAAGGACTTTCATTCGAAATGAAAGCTAAATATTAAAACAATGAATAATGGCTCATGCAATCAATACAGCCCCAGGTATCTGAAAGGCTGTAAGATCATTTCTACATTGGCTTCTGCAAATAATATAGTTCCTTGGCACTTTTTTTTTTAAATTCCACAAATCTTGTTCCTCAAAACATGTAAAATAGAAATAGCATTCCTTGGGAAAATACATATAACCCACTGTCTTATGTTCATAATTTTTAAACAAGAGTGTTGTATTATGAGCTAGCACCCTGTGTTTAACACCATTTTATTTCTAACCTACAAAGCCCTCAACAGCCTAGCTCCATCTTACAATACAGGTCTTATTGTTCAATATTTTCCTAACAGAACACTTTGCTCTCAGACTGCAGACTTACTTGTGGTTCCTTGAGATTCCAAAGCAGAATGGGATGAAGATCTTTCAGTTCTCAGGCTCCTCTCTTGTGAAACCAACTTCCAGTTTCTGGCTGTGAGGCTGACACATTGTCCAGTTTTAAAAGACTGGGATTAAGACGTTGGCTTGTTATGCTGCTGTAGGTTTAGACAACCGTACTAGAGGACAAATTTACCTCATTTCCTTAAATGAATTTTTACAATTGAATAGTTTACATTTAATCCTATTTCTATCTTAACATGTGATTATTGATCTACCATTGTGTATCTGTTCCTCCTTCCTGTTCCTCTCAAACCCAGCCGGTTGAAGCAGACAGCCAGTTGTCCTTGTTCTGTTAAGGGTTTTTTCCTCAGGGAGTTTTTCCTTTCCACTGTCACCTTCATGCTTGCTCAAGATGAGAGCTCTGTGATGGAGTTAAATTCAAAGCAGTCTGCTCTGCAGATAATTAATGTTAAATTATGATTTTTATATATGAATGTTTCTGTTCAGTGCCCAGAGATGACGTCTGTTGTGACTTGGCGCTATATAAATAAACTGAGTTGAACTGAATTGTGTTTGGAACAATCCTCCCATAATCCACACCAAGTTTTACATCAATATGTGTGAAAATTGACAAAGAGATAGCTGCTTTTGTTTTTTCCATGGTGGCCATCTTGACTCAGGATGACTCCAAAACTTAATCAATTGTAAATGAACACATAGTTTCTGAGGGTTTTTTCGGTGGTTTACAGATATTTAGCCGACAGAAAAGTGTGGCTACAAAACGTAATAGGCCTACCGTAAAAATAAAAAAAATAGTTAGCACTCAGGCCATGTGTTGTGAAAGACTTTCAGCTTCTACCACACCAACATTTAGAGGGTTTTTAGGCATTTAGTGTCTGCTAGTCAGCTAGCTGTGTCAGCCATCTTGGATCAAGTTGACCTCAAAATTAATTTTCAGTTGTAGATGTACATTTAGTGATTACTTTCTGTGAGTTTCACTCATCTGTGCAGTGATTCACATGATTTGTTTTTAAAGAAGCTCACACAAAAGCAATTAAATGATGGGTAAACAAGAGTAACAAGTAAAAAAAAAATCTAGACAGTGAAAGAGTGCTGGAACGTAACAGTGCAGTGGTTGTGGGAAGTCATCTGGTTTAACTTCACATAGCTGAAATTTAAACTGCTTCAAGGAAAAATGAATAAATAAAAGCTTTATCTACTTTGTACTTCAAATTAGATTTTCTTGTAAAAACGTAGTTGTCCTTACTTGGTTATATTGGACAACTTTGGGTTACCTCAAATACTTCTAACAAAACTGTATCTCTAATTTAAATGTTCCCTTTGACTTGGCAGAAATAGTTGCTGACCTGTTTATTCAAAGTTTAAAAGTCTTAATTGTTCTTCCTTTCTCATTTTTTTATAGACTACATGGCAAAAAAATAACAATCTAAGATCTACAGTGAATTATATGAATTTAATCAAAGTTAACACCCTCGACACTCAACCTAGAATAAAACTTTACAATTGTTGTTTTTTGTTTTTACAAATTATAGAGAAAAATCATTACCGGTATATGTTAAATGTCAGCGTGTATTTACTTTAACCTTTTTGATGTTTTGAAGAAAAATACAGAAGATTTAAAGAAATTATTTTACATCATACCAATATTTTTACTCAACTGAGTTGTTTTTGTGCCCAAACCTTGAGAGTCCTGCACAGCCCGTTGGATCTGTGGAGTCCAAGGTAAGACGAGGAAAGACCAAACAGTCCCATCACACAACAAACAAATATAAAATCCACTAAAACTCACGACAAGAGATGACACAGCTGATGAGGAAACTGCATCCTGAGGTCTTTATCTAAATATTTGTGTCTGTAAATGTTTAAAGGGGACCACAGATGCAAAATTCACTTTTTAATGGTTTTTTTTACTCAACTTTGGGTATGTACTTCATAAAAAAACAGTCCTAGGGCCAAAAAAATGCACCCAGTGGTTTATTTACTCTAAGTATATTTATTTATCTTTGATAGAAACATTTCGTTTTCAAATCCTGTGGTTTGTGACGTCACAAGCCGCAGCCACAACCCACCCCAACCTGAGTCCAGCCCCTCACCTAGCAACCCCTGGTGCGGCTCAACCCACTTCAGTATAATAGACGTGACGGTTGTTTTTCCTGATTTCATCTCATCTTTTGTTTAAATGTTCTTAATTTCATGTGTACAGCACTTTGTTGCAGCTGTGGTTGTTTTAAATGGCTTTATAAATAAAGTATAATTGTTATTTTTACGTTTTAGTTCAATTTTTAGCGTATTAGCGATCGCTCCCAACGAGCAGCCGGCAGACGGAAAACGAGCAGACCGCCGGCGAAGAGACCATCTGCGGGCGGGAGCTGGCTGGGAGCTGATAGCTTTTGAGGAGCGTGGGGTCCGGTCAGAGGTTGCCTCATACGGATAAATTAACTGGAGACACTCAGTGAACTTTGTGTATGTCTAGACTGAAGCAGAGATCGCTCCCAAAAGCGCTGCATGCAACGAGTGGACCTAAAAGTGCGGAGGAGGAACGAGCTATTTTTAGCATTGGATTCGGGCTAAAAGGAGCAGCTCATTGTGCGGCGCGCGCAGACGGCTTTTGGTAAGTTATCTTAAGCTAGCACTAACAGTAAGTCAAATGAGTAATAAAAAAAGAGCTAATTTTAAAACAACAACAGATTAGAGATACTGGCTGTTACAGAGGGCGGAGTAAATGTAAACAGATCTTTGAAGGGCGTGGCCATGAGAGCTCATTATCATAAACCAGTCGTTCAAAACGAAAGTTAAAAATGGCAGAATTAAAAAGGGTATAATTGATTATCTAAGAATTATTTTGTGTATTAAATTGAATGAACATTGGCCCTCATTCACGAAAATGTTCGTATTTTTATCCTAAATTTCTCCTACTTCTGTGCGTACGAAGCGTTCGTACGAACATGCCACGTCAGATTCAACAAAGTCTTCTATCCACAGGAAACGTGTGTAAACGGGTTGCGTAAAGTTGATGAATCCCACCTGTTCCATCCACCTGCGCGTGCTCGCGGAGAGGTCATTTACATAATTCCCACCCCTCAAAACACCATATAAGGCCACGTTTCCTGCCTTTTGACAGCAGGAAGTGTCCATTCATTCTAAATCAAGAAGTAAAAAGAAGAACTTCACGCGTTCGGAGATTGAAGTTCTGCTCTGCACCGCTACCCCCCCCCCCCCGCAAGTGTCGGATGGTCAAATATCTTTAATTTTAGTGTACTGTGTTACATTATAGTTTCACTTATTCAGAAGAGCTGTGGCGCACCGCTACCCCCCCCCACCCCCCCGCAAGTGTCGGATGTGTTTTTGAACAGAAGCATTTTAAAATGTCTCGAAACTACAGTTAACTTCATATTAATATTGTAGTGCATATGTTGTGTGTCCCGTGGGTCGTACAGTATCAGAAATCAAGAATAAATGGTTTGATCTGAAAATGGCTTCAAACAAACGTCTCGCCGCAGCACGGACAGGAGGTGGTCAAGGAATAGTCTGCGAGATGGATGGACAATAAATGCCACGCTGCGCAGACGCATGCCAACATGTTTTGCAGCACAAATGAGTCATGCGCGCTCGTCATCGCGCAACCACATTCTGCAGGTTATATTTCGAATCAGATATAATAATCTATTGCTCCGATGGTGTTTGGCACAGCAGTCCAGCAATAGCATGAAAATCAGTCTTAATTCGTACTTGTTCTGCGGCGGTGTATGGGAATTTTATGTACCTGGGTGTTAATATGAGGAGCGGCTTTGATGACCAAGGGGAGCGCACGACTCACTGAAGCCTGCGCGACACACCAGACAAATTAAACTTAAAATTATAATTCTAATTCAAACAGAATAACCTATTGTCAAGAATAATTATGGTGCGTGATTTTTTTAAACCCAAAATATTTTCTAAATAACGAAATATGAAGTTATTCGTGGAGAAGATCCGTCTGGATGACAGCAGACTGACGCTCCTAAAATATACGACAGGTCCGGACCACTCGTAAATTTTGTTCGTATCTGAAAAAAATCGTAGGATACGAAAACATTGTTGAATGCCGCAAATGATCCTAAATCACTCGTACGCACAGTTTAAGAACAAATCTGTGCGTACGAAGGGTTCGTGAATGAGGGCCATTGTCTGGATAGCCCACAGACATACCATAAAAAATTTAAAAACCTATCTGTGGTCCTCTTTAAACTGTGCACCATATTGTAGCTGCCTCTCAGTGTGTGCGACAGTTTGTGTCAATATGTGGAAAAACAGTTATTATCATTACCAAATGATTAATGATGAACCATGATTTAAAGAGACAGATGCATCCTTTCTGTTAAAGTGATCAAAAATAAAATTAAAATATAAAAAAAAAAAAAACTTGATTTAGTTTCACTCAGTGATGGGGCCTTACAGTCCTGGGCCTGTGTTTGAAAGAAAAGCAGCCGAACATGAGCCTGGGGTCTGAGTGCTGGATAAACGTTTGCTTTTCCCTGCTGCCTCTGCTCGTGTCAGGATTATGAAGGGCAGATATACAGCACTTCAGAGCGTGCCAATTAACAGCCTCAGCCGCAGCAGCAGGCACACAGGAGGGCCCTTCATAAAGACTCACCCTATGGTGTAAGTCCTGCCACTTCCAAGTGCTTTATCCAGGACCCAACCCCTGCACTGCTCTTTAAGTGGTGGATTTTTGAGCAGCTCCGGTAACGCCGACAGGCCCAGGAGTTCACAAAGATTTTCTCAGCAAGTGCCCTCCGAAGGAAAGAGAAAAAGACAAGGGAAACGAGAAAGCAAGGCAGCAGGCCAATCCAGTGAGCTGACCTTGCTCAGAGAGGAAGAGCCACAACACTTGCTGCCTTCATCCCTCGGTCCAACCCTACATCTATCCATCGCCCTTTTGTTCCGCTTTTCATTGCACTTTCCCCCATTTTCTGTGGTTTTTTAAATTTATTTATTTTTTATGTGAAGAACCAGTGATTGCAGGGCTTGGGCAAGCCAATAACAAGCAGGGGGTTGGTGGCATGCTGAGGACTTGGAAGTTGGAATAACTCCAATCGTCCAAGCTCCTGACACCCCTGCCTGCCACATACCCACTGCTGGCATTTGAACAGCTTTGATACATATTTTAAAAGGCTTCAGAGCATCACAACTGTTCTAATCTTAGTTAAAAGGCAAGGACACATATAGGTCCACACCCCCACTCCCACCCCCAAGTAAAAGGCCTGGTGGTGATTCATGTTGACATATGCTTCTGCTGAAAGACAATCAGCAAAATCAGGACATTCTATCTACAGTATCTATCTATCTATCTATCTATCTATCTATCTATCTATCTATCTATCTATCTATCTATCTATCTATCTATCTATCTATCTATCTATCTATCTATCTATCTATCTATCCTATCTCTATCTATCTATCTATCTATCTATCTATCTATCTATCTATCTATCTATCTATCTATCTATCTATCTATCTATCTATCTATCTATCTATCTATCTATCTATCTATCTATCTATCTATCTATCTATCTATCTATCTATCTATCTATCTATCTATCTATCTATCTATCTATCTATCTATCTATCTATCTATCTATCTATCTATCTATCTATCTATCTATCTATCTATCTATCTATCTATCTATCTATCTATCTATCTATCTATCTATCTATCTATCTATCTATCTATCTATCTATCTATCTATCTATCTATCTATCTATCTATCTATCTATCTATCTATCTATCTATCTATCTATCTATCTATCTATCTATCTATCTATCTATCTATCTATCTATCTATCTATCTATCTATCTATCTATCTATCTATCTATCTATCTATCTATCTATCTATCTATCTATCTATCTATCTATCTATCTATCTATCTATCTATCTATCTATCTATCTATCTATCTATCTATCTATCTATCTATCTATCTATCTATCTATCTATCTATCTATCTATCTATCTATCTATCTATCTATCTATCTATCTATCTGTCTGTCTGTCTGTCTGTCTGTCTGTCTGTCTGTCTGTCTGTCTGTCTGTCTGTCTGTCTGTCTGTCTGTCTGTCTGTCTGTCTGTCTGTCTGTCTGTCTGTCTGTCTGTCTGTCTGTCTGTCTGTCTGTCTGTCTGTCTGTCTGTCTGTCTATCTGTCTATCTATCTATCAAAATAGATCATCTTTCTCTGATCATGAGAGGTAAACAAACAGAGCACACCACATGTCTAGCTAGCTAGTTAGCAAGTCAATGAGAAAGCTGAGATGAAAGCTGAGATGAAATGCCATAAAACCTGCTTAGTTTTTTTTTCTAACTTTATTCTTCAAATGAAATATTGTACTGTTTTCCGTTTCAACGAGATCTCCATCTGAACGGAGCAGATGAATATGCATCTGTTCATATGTCTGGTGTGTTTGTGCCGAGCTCGTAGCCCGAAGCCCACTGCCATTGTTCCCGTGGACGAAAGCGGAGATAAATCAGTTGAAAGTGAGCTGACCAAATGCTGAGCAGTATTTGCCACAGATGTGCCCAGACGGAACACAGAGAAAATGTGATGGCATTTCCTCAAGATGTGCGTGTGTATATTTTTAAACTTTGATGTGAACATGATTTGCCATGAAAAAAAAAAAAAAAGAAACGCTTTGTTCGTGTGCTTCACATGGTCTCAATAACGGGACTCATACATATTGGATGGCTGCGTCCAGAACTTTTTTTTCTTTTAGGCTCACTGTAGGTTGAGCTCAGGACATTTACTAAGCATGCAGAGTGAGCGTTCTGAAAAAAGAAACAGACAGAAAGCTGTTCTCCTACACAAATATGATTTTGCTGGGAAATATAAAATGCACTGCAGATCATCTTCTTCTTCTTCTTCATGATATTCTTTAATAATAATAATAATTGTCTAATCTTGTCATCTGCGTATGTTTCCCATACACAGACGAAATTCGTCTCTGCATTTAACCCAACCACCTACCAGGTGGTGCAGTGAGCAGCCATAGAAGGCGCTCGGGGAGCTGGAGAAATAGGTGTGCACTCATAGACACCCCAAGGTGTGTAGTGGCCGGGACGCGAACCCGCGTCCTTCGGGTCCCAAGTCAAACGCCCTAACCACTACACCATCTTGGCTCCTTATGTGGTCACACACAGCAGTGGGGCTTTGCTCTGTTTGTTCTGAGTAAATGACCAGGTAAATGGTGTGATTTGATAAAAATGACATTCAGTAGTGAAATCTGAACATATTGAACATATTACGCCCATTCTCCATAACCTTCATTGGCTTCCTGTTGCCTACAGAATTCAGTACAAAACTGCTCTCATTACACATCAATGCTTACACGGAACTTCACCAGATTATCTAAAGGACATTCTTGTTCCATACTCATCCACCCGGTCTCTGCGGTCACAGAACGGTAATCTCCTTCACATTCCGAGAACCAAATTAAGGACCATGGGAGACCGGGCTTTCAGTGTGGCTGCCCCCCGCCTATGGAACTCTCTTCCTGACTGCCTGAGAGCTCCACAGTCACTGGTTGACTTTAAGAGCGGGTTGAAGATCTTTCTTTTTAAGCGAGCCTACTCTGCCTCCTCATGATTCTATCTTTGATCTTAGTTGATACTGTTATTGGTTTTACTTGTTTTATTACTTGTTTTATTGACATTTAATTTTGTTGCACTTTGTAGCACTTTGAGATT
>JBBPBX010070192.1:0-18658 GCA_038048925.1 Garcialebias charrua
CTCAGAGCAACTAAACAGAGGCACACAATGATGATGTCATAGCTCACCAAAGCGTTTTAGTCTGTTCCATCCATAGACATATAAAGACCCTATCCAAAAAATTTGAATATCATGGAAAAGTTGTTTAACTTCCATAATTCCATTCAAAAAGTTAATATTTAAAGGTGAACTATGTAGTTTCTGCAGTACGCTGGGACTTAGAAAAATTTCCAGCAGGTAAAAGCATTCTGCTCCCTCCCCTCAGAGCCATATATGACTCTGAGGGGGAGCCAGACAGTCCGTTCTCTGTTGAACTTGAGTTCTGCTCCGCCCCCTGCTGTGTGTCTGCTCGGAGCATTTCAATATTCTGTGATTATATGTTAATAAAACATTTTAAAAATATAATAAAACCATAGAGCACTTGTCAAACAACACAAAAACCATCAGAAATCATCAGAGCTTCACGAAGCAACGTTGGACATGATTTAATTAGCTCGTGACTTCCTCTTTCTGTCACTGCAGGTCTGGAATGTCTGGAATGTTCCGCCCCCACTACATGTCCTGTGGCAGATGCTGCGAAATTCTGTGATTATATGTTAATAAAACGGTTTAAAAAATATAATAAAACCACGAATCACTCGTCCAACAACACAAAAACACCCTGAAATCAGCAGAGCTTCACCAGCCACTTTGGACATGATTTAATTCGCTCGTGAGTCGTGACAAATCAATTTCCTCATTCCTGTGAGTGAAGGATGAAGCGATCACTTGACTTTTGGCAAAAAAACAAAATAAAAGTCCAGCTCTGGGATGAAGAAGGGATATTTAATACATTTGTGTCACATACAAAACAGTCCTGCATCGCTTTGCAATCCTTTGAATGAGAACGAGCCGCGGCGCTGAGGCTGGGACAGGCGGGGGCGTGGGTTGGGGCGTGACAAACAACTCTGTTTTTATTGGCTGGTCATTGTCCGGGTCACTCTGTGTTTTTAGTGTTTTTATAAATGCTGATAGAGAAGCAAGGGGACTATAGTTTTTTTCAGAGATTACTTTGTCTAACATCAGTCTGTCAGTAGATAGTGACAGAGTGAAGAAATATGTTAAAAATATATTGTTTGAAAAGTTACAGACTACATTACAAAGTTACATAGTAAAGCTTTAATAGATGATAGATTCAGGGCCCACAATTTAAAGAGGAACTAAACCGAAATGTAACTTTTTTTTAGCTGATAAACTCCCTAGAATGTGTTCAAAAGGTTTCATAGCACTACCGGTATGTCTGTGTTAATTTTCATGTAATTGTTCGTATTTGTTTAAATCGGCAATATTTGGTCTAAAAACGTGTTTACGGTAGCCCTATGGGTTGAACAGAGGAATTGCACCTTAATTTACTTGTTGGTCTAGGATTCGCAAAGTGACGTGTTTTCGCAAGCTTTCGTCATGAACGTGGTTCAAGCAGAGCCAATCCCCTGCGGAGATGAGACGGTCCTCACTGTAGTTCATACCTTATATGGAAGTGGTACATTGCACTCCTGAAAAGCTCTGCAACAAAGCATATTATAGTTTTCGGAATGGCACTAGTTATTTGTGTATTTTAACTTGTTTATTTTAAGAATATTTTTCACTTCATTGAAACTATCTGGTTGTATTTGTTTTAATAGTGTGCGATAGAGGAGCAATGCATGAATGCCTGGTTGGGTCAGTGGTGTAAGATCTGGGTTGGGATCCGGGAGACCCGGGTTCGATTCCCCGGTCACAGAGAACTTTGTGGTATTATTTTCATTTTTTTTAAGCCTTTTGTTTTGGATAGGTCGGGTGGAATAGATACATACATCTACATGTTTATTCTTTGTTGTTGCTTGGTTTATGTTGTTGGCTAGCCTGGCCCTCGCCATTCCTACGCAGCTCCGCTCAATTCTCATTTCCCTTCACTGCTGGGTCTGGCATTTCTCCCATCCACAAGGATGTCTCCGGTAGGTTTTGACCGGACCAATCAGAGAACAGAAGGCGGAGTTTTGAACGACGTCGACTGACGTCGTCATTCAAAATGGCTGCCGCCACGAAGGAATTTTCAATAAAACAAGGTAAAAAACTATTATTTCTCTGCTGAGAAAAAATAGATTTCATAGCTGACGTTATATCAGAAGTGTTCCTGAGCAATCAGAGAGCAGAAGGCGGAGTTTTGAACGATGTCGACTGACGTCGTCATTCAAAATGGCTGCCGCCACGAACGAATTTTCATCAAAACAAGGTAAAAAACTATTATTTCTCTGCTGAGAAAAAATATAGTTCATAGCTGACGTTATATCAGAAGTGTTCCTGAGCTTAACAGTTCCTAAATCAATTCACGAAATGGTCAAATCTGCTGGATATTAAATAGTTTCGGTTTGATATTTTCCAAACAGCCTCGGGTGCGCTACGAAAATAAATGATAAAAAATCGAATTTTATCTCAAATGTTTCATCTAGGCCAACAGTCAGTAAATTAAAGACATATAATTACACACTGGTGGCAGAAAAAATATCCACCGAGTGGTTTCTGAGCAATTTATCTGATAGCCTGGACCTCGTCAGGCTAAACTAACAAAACTCTGCCTCCTGTTCTCTGATTGGTCCATTCAAAAATCTCCAGGAGAAATCGTTGTCTATGGCAGAGATGCCAGACCCTAGTCCAAAGCGAAGTGAAGGACATGGGTCTGGTATCAACCAGGCTAGTTGTTGGCTAGAGTTTTAGTTTGTTTCAGTGTTGCCAGGTGAGAAATGTAGGATTATCGTACTAGAGTCCTAAAATTATCGTATTTTGAGAGAAATTATCGTACACCCGTCATAAACAAAATAACAAGTATGCTCTATAGTCACTCTGTTGTTGAGTAGCGTCTAACAGGCACCCCCAGTTTTGTGGCGTCAGTACTGGTGGGAACCATAGACAATAATACGTATTAATGTCTGGTGGCAACTAATGAGCCCCTCCTACCCCCCCCCCCCCACTTCTTGTTTTGGTTCATGGCTGTTAAGGGCGAGATACACTCGCGCGTCCTCACGATACGCCAATACGCAGCGTACGTATGCCCCGTACGCAGCGTAGCCCCGCGTAGCCCCTCAGGGCAAGTACGCGCAAAGGTATTTTTTTACTACGCATACGCGATTCGCATACGCGATGCGCGGTGTCTGACCTAAACTTCCCCGGCTCCGGACTGTTTTGTATGTTACACAAATGAAATAAATTCCTCTTTTTTATCGCTGATCGGGCCTTTTCTTTTGTTTTTTTGCCTAAAGTCAAGTAACCGCTTCTTCCTCCGTTCACTCGATGAATGAAATGAATGAATTCAGGTCCTACCTGGGTGCGCGATGTTTTATATATTCCCTGGTGGGCTGTGGTGGGCTGTGGGCTGCAGGAAAAGCACTCCGTGCTCAGCTGCTCATATTACAACAAGGAGAACGCGAGCGTTTGGAGCGAAAAACTAGCGGAAGTGACGATCGGAAGTGACGGTACGGAGGAAATGACGTTAGAATTTGGAGCGAAAACACGAGAATCTACGCGAGAACGAAAGCCGAGTGTAGCAGCGGCTCCGTATACGCGCGTATACGTCCGTATACGCGCGTATACGGAGTCTGCTTCAGTGTATCTCGGGCTTAACCACCACCGAGCTGAAGTGTGGACAGGAGATTATTAAAAAAAAAAAAAATTCTGTCAAATTAATTTAATAACTCAACTAAATTCTGTCTATTAAGTTTGTATTTTCAAGGAAATAATAACTTGATCTTTAACTTTACTGATATCACTGCTAAAAAAACATCCCTAATTAAAAATCATTTTATTTATTTATTTTTGGAAATGCTTTCTTCTTGTTTCATACCCTGGACATTCCATAAAGACATGTTGAACCGTTTCAGGGAAATTGCTGGTGCACATGTCACAAAAAAGTCCTGTTGCATGTTTTCCAATTATTTTAAGATATTTATTAAGCTCTGTGTGTCCTGTTCTAATGCGAGTCAGTTCCTGTTTCTTCCTGCTTTTCTTGTATATCCTACCTTTTTTGTTGTGTAAATGTCTTCCTGTATCAGTAATGTCCCAGTTTTCCTGTCATATTTTATTTCTTATCATTTAACGTTCAACTTTATATAAATGTTCTATCATTTTCATCACTTCTTCCAAACCGGTGTCACACGGCTCTGCTGCTCTGCTTTTTCTAACGCATGGGGCGGGCGCAGCGGACTATTCAGCCAATCATGGTCGTTGTTCTGCACATACGTCACTCTTAGGTCACATTTAGAAAAGCACGATTGGCTGGAATTTCAAGATGCCTTCAGGGTTCACAAAAAAACTCCGACAGACAGTTGCGACAGGCTGATGGAAACCGATCATAACTACACCTTCAGGGAATGGTCAAATTATCGTATTTTTGGCCTTTTTCGGGATTATTGATCGTACATCGTACAGAGGGCAAAATTATCGTACAAATACGATAATTATCGTACACCTGGCAACACTGCTGCCTGCCATTGAAAAACATAATTGTACCCTGATGCATGCTCAATAATCCAGGTAGAAAAATCTAAAAAAGCTAAGTCTGGTCCTCTGGACATTCAAAAATCCCTAATTGTAAATTTAATATTCATTTTATTTATTTATTTTTGGAAATTTCTGGAAATGCATTCTTTGTTTCATACCCTGGACATTCCATAATGTTGAACCGTTTCAGGGGAATTGCTGGTGCACATGTCACAAAAAAGTCCTGTTTCATGCTTTGCAATTATTTTAAGAGATTTATTAAGGCCTGTGTGTCCTGTTCTAATGCGAGTAAGTTCCTGTTTCTTCCTGCTTTCCTTGTATATCTTACCTTATGAATGTTGTGTAAATGTCTTCCTGTATCAGTAATGTCCCAGTTTTCCTGTCATGTTTTCTTAATATATTTCTTTATTATAATTTAACGTTCAACTTTATATAAACGTTCTATCATTTTCATCACTTCTTCCAGACCGTGTCACGGCTCTGCTTTTTCTAACGCATGGGGCGGGTGCAGCGGACTTTTCAGCCAATCATGGTCGTTGTTCTGCATATACGTCACTCTTCTGTCACATTTAGAAAAGCACGATTGGCTGGAATTTCAAGACGCCTTCAGGGTTCACAAAAAAACTCCGACAGACAGTTGCGGCAGGCTGATGGAAACTGATCACAACTACACGTTCACAGAATGGTCAAATTATCGTATTTTTGGCCTTTTTCGGGATTATTGATCGTACATCGTACAGAGGGCAAAATTATCGTACAAATACGATAATTATCGTACACCTGGCAACACTGGTTTGTTTTAGGTTGTTGCTGGAGGAGGCGTGAACGCAGCACAACCCCCCACCTCCCCTCCTAGTCTCTCGACACGCCTATTTTGAGGGAGATTTTGAATCTGCTTCGGGGGCGGGGTTACTGTTTCACAGTGTATTGAGGCCCTCTTTAAAAGATTTCAAGTATTTATTTGTTTATTTTTACATAATTTGGACTTTCAGCTCATGAAACCCACAAAAACAGGATTTCAAAATATTAGAATACTGTGGATAAATCAGCCCAGATTTTGTAGGGCATGAATGTTTGAAACTGAGTGTAACACACTAATCATCTACTAAACTCAAAGCACCTGCACAGGTTTCCCAATGTGTCATTAAATTGCTTCAGTTTGGTTCAGTTGTCTCAGTTCGGTTCAATATGGGGAAGACTGCAGACAAAACCACTGGCCAGAAGACCGTCACTGATCCCTCCATAGCAGGGGTGTCAAAGTCAAATACACAGAGGGCCAAAAAAACAAATTTGCTACAAGCCAAGGGCTGGACTGGTTCAATGTTTATTATAAGGGGGTGATATAAGAATTTTTTTCTTCTTTCTGCACTCTTTTCATTCAATGTTTTCTTTTTGATTAATTTGTTTTATTTCGTCTCTTTTAAATGAATGAATAAATGAATTAAATAAAATATTAAATAGCTTTACATCTGCTAATTTGTTGGCATAAATCAACACAAACATGTTCCTGCTTTTAGTATTTTACATTGTTTTATAATGTAGCTGTTTATGTTTCTTTTTTTTAATACAGTTTTCTTATGATTTTTAATTAATATGCTTTTTTATGATTGTTTTCTGTTGGCTGCACGTATCAAGCTGCAAAATCTTTCATTTTCTACAGCTGATAGCTGTTGGTCATTAATTATAATGAAGTTTAGCAACTTCTCGGTGAACATTTGAACTCTGGGGCTTCAGTGGTGTGTTTTTCTTGTTCAATCTGGGGCAGGCGTTCTGATTTCGGTCAGCCACTCTCAGCCTGTCCCTCCTACGAGACGGGCAAGACAGCAGGTCGGACTGGACGCAGCTGGCCGCGGTCGGTCTCCCTGTTTCGGTTCAGTGAGAGTGGCGTCCCGCTGAAGCCCCAGAGCTCGAATGTCCAACGTAAAACTAACTTGACCGCAGTTTAATGTGGCGCTATGGCTCTGCAGACATTGCACGTTGCTGTCTTGTGGTGTTTAGTGTAAAATACTTCCACACAGCGGACATGTTACGATGAAAAGTTGGCTAGCTGTTAGCTAAAGTGCTACTCACTCAGTCCGCACGCTGTAGCTGGCTGCAAACTATGAAATGGATTTCCTGAATGTGACGTGAGGCGGGTCTTATTACTCTGGGTTCATGAGACACGACTCCGGATCGGCCCCATCCCTACTACTGTTGCATTGTGGGGAATGTAGTGTTGGTGCGTGCAAAACACCAGCGGGCAGCTGTGGCCTGCGGGCCGTTTCTAATAGTAATTAAATATCATCCAGGGGGCCATAGATAATTAATTTGTGGGCTGGATCTGGCCCGCAGGCCTTGACTTTGACACATGTGCTCCATAGGATGGGTAAGCCACAAAAGTTCATAGCTAAGGAGGCTGGCTGTTCACAGAGTGCTGTGTCCAAGCAGATCAATGGAAAGTCTAGTGGAAGGCAGGGTGTCCGCGGGGTCTTGAAAGTTATTAAAAGTTGATAAATCAATTTTGGGAAAATTAAGGGTCTTGAAAAGTATTAAAAAGTCTTGAAAGCGATTTGATGAGGTATTAGTTTTTTTTGCTGTTATTCTAGCTTTAAATAATTTGACAGCAAAAAGTATGTATGACTAAAATTTGTTTTCCTCACCGCGGAGGATTCGGAAACTGCTTCGCACAAATTTAGAGTGTCAGGTTACAACAGCCTTTACGGCTAGGCCTATCTTATTATAATAATAATATCTTGTGCGCATGCGCGGCTGCTTTATCTCCAAGTTGAGTCTGTGTGTCCGAGTAAGTTGCCGCAAGACCCGAGTAAGTTGCCGCAAGACCGTGAAAACAATGGGTAAATGCAAGTTTTCAGACTCCTGGTTGGAGATGCCTGATCAAGAATGACTGAGGCCTGTCGCCGAGAATAACCGCGAGGCTTATTGTACATTTTGTTAAAAAAAAAAAAGATGAGCGTAGCCTCGATGGGCATAAACGCTGAAGCTGAGTTAGAAGAGCTGAAAAAAAAGAGAAAAGTTCTACAAGAGGTGTGCGATTCTCTGCAAAAAGATGCAGATCAGTTGGCAGAGCAGGCAGAGGGAAAGTCAGGTTCTTTAATGGCCCAACTGATCACCAAGTCCAATGTCTTGAGAAGGAGACGTAAAGAAAAACTCAGTGAGCTGGTGCAAACTGAAGAGTTGCTGGAATGATTACATGTAATGATTACTGTGTTTATTTCTTATTCGCCATTGTTCAACCAAGTTACTTTAAAATAGCTACGAGTCTTGTTGTAACCTAAGCTATATTTTCTTAAACCTAGTCGTGGTTCAGTTTCTTCTTTTGAACTTTTTTCTTTCCACTGTATCTCAGTTCTGTTGTAGGTTTGAGATTCACAGATTTAATTGAAAACAACAGCAGTTTTGTAAATCAAAGATTTGTTGCTTAATAAAACAAAGGGACGATAAGGTCTTGAATTTATTTTGGAAAGTCTTTAAAAAGTCTTGAAAAGGTATTGAAATTAACTTCATTATTCTTGCATATACCCTGGGAAGGGCAAAATGTGGCAGGAGAAGATGCACCAGCAAAAGAGATGACCGTGGGCTTAAACAGATTATCAAACGGAGAAGATTTCAGAATCTGGCAGAGATCCAGAAAGAGTGGAATGAGGCAGGAGTCACAGCTTCAAAAACCACCACATCCAGACTCATCCAGGAGATGGTCTACAACCGTCGGGTTCCTCAGTCCTCTTTTCGATGAAAGTAAAGTGTGCCTTTCATTCGGAAATCAAGGTCCAAGGGTTTGGAGGAAGAAGGGTGAGGAACAGAACCCATACTGATTGAGGTCCAGTGTGAAATATCCACAGTCAGTCACAGGGCCGGATTAACAACCCCAGGGGCCCCTGGGCACCGAAGCTCACAGGGCCCCCTCCCTAACCAAACACCCATTTTACTATATATATATATATATATATATATATATATATATATATATATATATATATATATACTATATATATATGACTATATACTACTGTATTGACATCATTCAGCAGCAAATCACATCCATCCATCCTTCATCAGCAAATGATGTCAAACATGAACACTTATGAAAGAGCAGCAGCTACTGCATTGACATCAATCAGCAGCAAACCAGTAGCAAATCACATCCATCAGAAACATGTTGCAACCATAGTGACACCAGTGCCTTGGTGTGCAGTCCATGTCCACGTGCATGAAAAACAAGTCCATGAGCTCTAAGAAAGCTCGAAGCAGCAGAAAAAGAATTCCCTTACTTTGATTGAAGTGTAGGTAGACAGTCTGTATGATGTTTTTCTCAAGTTCAAACCTGGATCACATGGAACTGCTTAGCCATTGCTCAAACCATGAATGGTGGGAGCATTTGAGGCCAGGTGTGAGTTCAGGTGTTCTGTTGGGGAGGTCAGCTGCCTGAAGAACTTGCATCCACTTCTCTGCTGTTCCCTGGGACTGCCACCTTTCTTTCTCCTGAGGTGAGGTGGTGAGGTGGTCTATCAGGCTGTTTGCAGTCACACATTCCTCATACAGCTCATCCATAGACATGTTTAGCCTGCCAAAAGGTGTTAAAGTTCATTAGTGACACATAGCCTAGGTTATGTAGTGATAAATAAATGGAAAAGCGTGTATTGTTTATATTTATAAATTTAGCATTGTATGTAAACTACATTTTGAAATGTATTTATTAATTACCTATATGAACTGTGATTTTTTTAAAAGATGGACAAGGTTGTATGTTTGCATAGTGTAAAGTAAATTCACAATTATGTATTTATTTGTACGTGTCAATTGTACACTTTTGTTTATAACTATCAATAATTAAACATGGTTCACCACTACACTGGAAATTATTGAATAATTTGAACTTCTGTTTGAATTTAATGCTATGAACTTTTTCCTTGTTGTTACATTTACTATGAATTTCTCACAGGGCAGATTAGAGCCAACATGGACTCACCAACATATATTATTATTATTATACAGTACATATAATATTGTCCAGTATGTGATGCTGCAGTCATGTTACTGAACTCCCACTGATGGGCTAACCTGGTTCCACCACCAGCAGCAGGGTCCTCAGACAGAACAGCTGGTGGGATGTCCTGGTATCTGCAGCCCTCTCTCCATTTGTTTCATCATGGACATGGAGCTGTGACATTATGTTGTGCCTCTTGCTCAGCAAAAAGCTCCTCCAGTGGAGACTTTCTGAACAGACTGCAGGGAGGTTCCTAAACAAACAACAGGTTTATCAGTTTTATCAGTAAAAAGAGATTATTAAATCATTTTTAAGACTGAGAATGTGTACAATTATTAGCTCTGTTGTTATTGCCTAACTAACCTATTCAATAATTCTTCAAACTGTGACATTCACTCATAATGGAATGAAAGAGAACATAAACAGAAATTATATAATACTGAAAACTAGAGACATTAAAACATTTTAAAAGACACAGAGAACTTTAAATGGATTAAGAATGTTAATAAGTGTTGGATTTGAGTGCAATGTGCAATCCATGGCAGGAGTTGAATCCACATCTGAAAAGGGATGCAAGCTTTTCACAACATATGCTGTTGTAACTGTTCTGTGTCTCTCTTCATTCAGTTACAACGAAAACGAGCTAACGTTAGCATCGTGTTTGTATTTGAGCTGACTTAACGCTTTAAGCGGAGTATAACTTGTTAGCTGCCTTAATGTTGGTATGAGATGTAGTTCATAGTTTATTTATTTACCTGATGGAGTCGAAGAGGTAGCGATTAGCGAAAAGTTCGGCGGAGCGTTTTGCAGACGGACCACTCTGTACTTCCGGTCGGATACGAAGCGAAAATAATCCGGTGGAGCGCGTCAAAGACGGGACACTATTTTACTTCTCCACCCTCCTTTGCATGATAGAAAATTATTGCAAGTGCTGCACTGACCTGACTGGTCATTTTTTATTAATTAGTACGCTTTCGATCGCAGATGCACACTTCCGGTGGATTCTTCTTCGTTGGTTTTCGGCGGCGGCTACTTCCGGTCGGCTAACTAGCATCGAAAATAGGAATCGCAAATTAATATTTTGAACGATTCTGGGAAAACCGGACAGTTAGTCCCGGTTCCGAATGATTCTCAATGCCCAACCCTATTTAAAATCTAAGGATANCTGTATATATAAATAGATACAGATATATATAGATTTTTTTTTTTTCTTTTATGCGTCTGTTCGAATCCCACTGAACATAACATCAAAAAAAAAATTTTTTTTAAATTTTCTTTTATGTGAGGTTTATCTATATATATTTATTTTTCTATTTTTTAAGCGACTAGTGACAAATCTAGCTATTCTTTCCGGTGTGTTTGGAGACTAAAACTTTTGAAGGCCCTTATCATTCAGCAGTCACTGTCTTCAACAAGCAGCAAGTGCTGTCATAAGCCCCGCCCCCTCTCTAAGCACCAACAGAGAGAGTGGGACATTCAAGGTTTCTAGCTGCGCATTTTGAAGTATCGCAGCAGAAAAGCTTAATGGAAACGGCAAAATCCGAATTTACTTCCTCAAATTCGCCAAAAAGTTGATACGCTCGCTTGAGGTGGTTTTTGGGATCTTCGAAAATGAGCAGATGCGCAAAACGACAGATGGAAACAGATTTTCCGACTCAGTTCTGCCGTAGCGAACATTCACGTCACGTGACGTTCAGCTGTTTCCGCTCCGGACAACATGTAACATCGCTAAAACTAGTTGGCATGACAGAATAAATACAACTTGCCCGATAGCAACACATACCTGAAATATTCTCTCCATTTTGACGAGATGTGTGGCCGGGTTCTGTTTTCAACCGCTACTTCCTGTTTACTGTAGACATGCGTAACGCTGACGTAATGACGCTGACGTCTGACGTAATGACGCTGTGCGTGGCCCGGTAGATGCGCTACAAGCCAGTAGATGGAAACACTTCTGCTTCGCATTAATTTGTATTTACATATTTGCGAGATTTCAAAAATTAGCTCAAAATTCGAAATTAAAATGGATGGAAACACGGTTATTGACTCACTAAGTCATTATTATGCCTTAAGGCTCCAGTATAGCTCTGCGTACATCCATACGCATGTCCGTACGCGCGTGCTGTATGCAGACAGTTCAGCCCCACACCCCAGCGTACATTCTCGCGTTTTCGCACCAAATTCTTGACGTCATTTGAGCAGCTGCAGCGCAGAGCGTTTACCTACGGGACAAATTGAGGTCGCTGATTGGTCATTTGCTGACACGCCTACTGAATTGATTGACGGGTCAGGGGGGAGGGGAGAGCTGGCAGCCGCAGCGGTGTTCTGTGTTTATATGTTAATAAAAAATTATAAAAAATAAATAAAACGGGGAGCACTGGTCCTGCAACCCACACATCAGACCAGCACACCAGGAAATCTCCAGAACCTCCCGCAGTCACGCTGGACCTGAGTTTAATTCGCTTGTGACAAATTCGTTCATTTCTCATCATTTCAGTCATGGAGTCAACGGAGGAGGAAGAGATCACTGCCTTTTGGCAAAAAAACAACAAAAGAAAAGGCCAGATCAGGGCTGAAGAAGGGGAATTTAATACATTTGTGACGCATACAAAACAGTCCGGCGCCGGGCAGTTTATTGCGCAACAACGCGTTTGCATACGCGGTCATAAAATTTGAGCTTTGCGCGTACATGCCCTGCGGGGGAGTATGCTTGTACCTCTGCGTAGTACGTGCGTACAGCTGCGTATGGACGTACGCAGAGCTATACGGGAGCCTTTAATGTCTTCAGCTGGTAACTGCAGCTGAGGATCCACGCTGGTCCAACAGCAGAAACTGAAAGTCAATTGAATGTCACAGGAAATTTTCCCTCTGGAATAAAAGATTGTAAGTCCAGTAGAAACTAGGTCGCTTATTTTCAGCTGGAGCACTTTAGAGATCTGAATATTTCTCTTAAATATAACTATCTAAAATAAAATAAAACATAATTTGTTTACTTGTAGAGCCAATGTTGTAATAATAGTTGCATTAAACGGTTAAATATTGTTTAGAGAATGAAAGTTTAACGTGGTGGTGTTGTGTCTTTAGGGAGATCTCGAAGCCACTTGTGCCTCTGGGGAAGGCTGGCGTGCTGCTGGCACAGATCCTCAAGCTGCTCTGCAAAGAAATGGTAAGAACATGAATCTAAAAACAGCAAAATTGAGAAATCTATTATTATTTTGTACTTATGCACTTTTAAGCACTTAAATTGAGTTTATCCTTCCCGTCAGACTCATAAGAAGGTTGGGACTTTGTGGAGAGAAACTGAACTTAATTGGAAGGATTTCTTGCCGAGTGATGAAGACGTGAACAAGTTTGTCACTGATCAGGTAACTTAAGAGATGTTGGACAACTTCTGTATTAATTTAAAGTTACGGTACTCTGTTAGGTTACCATCTTTACTTCCTGCTTTGTTGTCGTCTTCAAACGGGTAAATGACTTGACTGGTAAATGAAACCGAGCTGCTCAACTTGTGCATCAAGACTTCTTTGGGTTCTGTGTTTTTCAGAAAGTTGAGTTTACCACAGAGGAGATGGAGACGGAGACAAAAGACGTTGGCAAGAAGAAAGTCCTCAGCAGAGAAGAGATCAGCAAACAGCTGGACAGACTTCTGGAGGACAAAGCCAACAACCAGCGCATCAGAGACTGGATCGAGGTATGTGGCACCACGGGGGGGAGGGGGTTCTGATTGTTGATGACTGTTTTGGTTGTGCGTCTTATTTGATGGCAATTATTAATTACCTAGTGATGGTGACATTTGTTTCATACAGTTTTTTTAATCAGTGTATTATATTTAACCAATATGTTTTTGTTTTAGGCTAACTTGGATGAGCAGCAGACCACTTCCAACCAGTTTGTACGAGCACTGATGACCTCCGTGTGCCAGTCTGTCATCATATGTAAGGACGACTGCCTGTTTTGATCTCTACTTTTGTGTGTTCATCATCAATGTTGTTTACTTGTGTGAAGAGTAAAGTTAGTTATTTAATTAGTTATTAAACAAACAGAACCAGTGTTTTTGTGGCTTATTTTGTAACTAGAAGTATGATGTATATTTTTAACTTTGATCAGGTGACAACTCTTACAAGGTGGATGCACAGCAGGTCAACCAGAGGGCCAGCCTTCTGCAGAGATACCTGTGTGATGAGGAGAAGGAGCTGCAGGCCCTTTATGCCCTCCAGGCTCTCATGGTGCACATGGAGCAACCTGCCAGTGAGTGCTCTGGTTGTTTGATGAAATGTAGAGGAAAGTGCAGGATGTGTTGGAAGCTGAATGTTCTTCATATGATTTTGGATTGGATAGTAATTACTCTGCAAACGGAACTCATTTCATCCCCTCCCTTGCATAAATTTAGTGGACGAGAGCCAATTTATTGCACCGAGACAGCTCTTTGAATGTCAGGGAGGGATCAGTACTGACCTTTGTGCTTTGTTTCTGCAGACCTGCTGCGGATGTTCTTCGACGCCCTGTACGACGAGGACATCATCAAAGAGGACACCTTCTACAAGTGGGAGGCCAGCAAAGATCCAGCGGAGCAGACGGGGAAAGGTGTGGCCTTGAAATCAGTCACTTTCTTCTTCATCTGGCTCCGCGAGGCCGAGGAGGAGTCCGACAAGGAGTAAGGGGACGAAAATATAATCTGCTGCCCCCTGTTGTCGAGACGAGGGGTCTACAAAGAGTAATGGACAATTTATAAAGCCGGAGTGGCAGACTAATCAGTCCTCAATGAGGATTTTTTTCTTTTTTTTTCTTTGAGAGATGAACTTAAAAAACAATAATTTCTCTCCCCTCCTCTCCTGCTTTACACAGCAAGTGTCCTCTTGAAATAAACTTGAAAACTCTTCAGCAGGACTGCTTCTGAACGAGGTGTGAAATATCCCACATCACTACGACGTCTCGTCTCCGTAAACACAAACCAACCGGCTGCTGTCATTCTTCTATGCCTAATAGCCTCTGACCTGCAGAAAGAAATGGCATGGGTGTGCTGTGTGGTGGGGGCGTCATCGTGTGTTCAATCCAAACACAGGTCTTCTGTCTGTCCTTTACTGGAGCGTGCAGCTCGACTGAAGTGTTTCTATGAAAGATACACAAACTAATAATTTGTCGGATGGAGTTTCTAAAGCAAAGGTTGTCTATTTTTCCTGTTTCCCTTTTTACCCTTACAGAAGATTGATGTGGACTTGGACTACTGGGAGGTGGTCTTAATGCTTCCTCTAAGCCATCCTCTCCCACCCCCCAGTAGCAAACTACACTGACTGATACTTCCTCTTGACCTCCTCTGAACTTAAACCTGACTCTTAATGACCTAATCACAGCTAAAACTTGAAATCTGCAGAAGAAATTCACTTGATAAGATATATATATATATATATATATATAAAGAGAAGAAGTGGGGGAAAAGAAAACAGAAGTGATCTGAAAGCCTTTTCTACTTTAAGTGAAAACTCATTTCAGGACCTTTCTGTAAATATATAACAATTATGATATACTTTTTTTTTTCTTCTGTTTTTATTTTTCAGAAACTGTGATTTTCTGATATAATTGCAGTGTCTCCTTTTCCAACACGAACAGTTGTCCAGATGCAGAGAGGTGCTTTAGATTATCCATTGATTATTAGTTTTATTTGAATTTTGTAAATATGTTTTTTTGCTTTCTTTATTTAAGAAATGATTGCTTCTTTTGCATCAAACTGGAAAGAGGAGGTAACCAAACATTACAAATAAAGGAGTTATTAAGTTGCAGAGCAGTTTTGAGTCGAATGCCTTTGATTTGATGCTTTTACTGATATTTTCATGTTGCACTAATCACTATTTACCTTTTAAAAGCTACACTTTACCATTGTTTTTTTTAAAAGGCTTTCTGAAGCTCATTTAAAGTAGATATTTTTCCATTACTTAAGCTGCTATGGAGATAATATCTGAAAGTCTTCAGAAACAAAAGAAAACCCTGACAGACCTGAGGGGTGACAGGTTGTCAGCAAATAGCTCCAGAGTCACCTTTTTGGTACTAAAATACGATTTATTTCTTCAATATTGTATTTTTTGTTTGCTTTTGGTATTTTTCATTGATTCCACCCAAATAAATGAAATAAGTTGTGACAAAGTGCATAAAGCTCCAATTTTAAAACTTTTTTTTTTTTTTTAGCTGTCTGGCACAGGACTGGTTCATCTGAACCTTGGAATTTTTTTATTATTTTTTTCTGAATGATAAGTTAAAAACAATGTGTTCTGAAATTAATCAGATATTGGTTTTAAAAGATTTATTCAAAGGAAAAACAAAGCTCTTGAGATGGTTTGAGAAAATGTTGCTTACGACGACTAAAAAAAAAAAAAAGATTAATCCTCATAAAGCAACCGGACCAGACAACATCCCAGGGAAAGTTCTGAAGGAATGTGCGGACCAGCTCTGTGAGGTGCTGGCTGACATCTTCACCACCTCACTTGCACTGGAGTCAGTTCCCACCTGCCTGAAGACCGCGACCATCATCCCAGTCCCAAAGAGCTCCACAGTGACTGGTCTGAATGACTATAGACCGGTGGCCCTCACCCCGATAGTCGCTAAATGTTTTGAGAAACTGGTCATGTCCCACATCAAGGCAACCGTCAACATCAATGAGGACCCTCATCAATACGCATACCGTGAGAACCGATCAACAGAGGACGCCATTTCTTCCGTGGTCCACACTGCTCTCACCCACCTGGATCAGAAGGACTCATACGTGCGTCTGCTCTTTGTGGACTTCACATCTGCCTTCAACACCATGATCCCCCAAACTCTGATAGACAAACTATCTACACTTGGACTAAGCCCCTCTATTTGTAACTGGGTACTAGACTTCTTAACAGACAGACCACAGTCCGTGAAGATCCACAACTTCTCCTCCTCCACCATAACCCTCAGCACTGGCTCTCCTCAGGGATGTGTGCTGAGCCCCCTTCTGTTCACTCTGCTCACATATGATTGTACAGCCACACTTCCAGGCTGTCATATTGTTAAGTTTGCAGATGATACAGCGGTGGTGGGATGCATCACAAACAATGATGAGTCCAGCTACAGACAGGAGGTGGAACATCTGGAGAGCTGGTGCAAAGAGAACAATCTTCACATGAATGTGAAGAAGACAAAGGAGATGATTGTGGACTTCAGAAGGAACAAACACACCCATGCCCCACTGGTAATAGGTGGGTCTGCAGTGGAAGTGGTCTCCAGCTACAAATACCTGGGTGTACACCTGAATGATAACCTCAGCTGGAGCAACAACACCACCAGCCTGATCAAGAAAGGTCATCAGAGACTCTACTTCCTCAGACGGCTGAGACGAGCCGGTCTGAGCAGCCCAGTTCTCACCTCGTTCTACAGGTGTGCAGTGGAGAGCATCCTGTGCTCCAGCATCAACGTGTGGCATGGAGGCTGCACAGTTGAAGAAAGAAAAGCTCTGCAGAGAGTGGTGAAGGCTGCACAGAAGTCTGTTGGAGTCAGTCTCCCCACCATCACAGACATTTACACCTCTAGATGCAGGAAAAGAGCCACCTGTATCATGAAAGACCTCACTCATCCAGCACACTCACTCTTTGCCCCACTCCCCTCAGGACGGAGGTTGAGGAGCATCAAGTGTAGAACCACTAGACTGAGGAACAGCTTCTACCCTGAGGCTGTTAGACTCATGAATAAATAAAAATAAAATTAAAATAAACACTGCAAAATATCACATCATGGTGATGCTGATATGTTTTCTTGTTGCTGTGTTCATCTGTGACCATCTGTGACCATCTGCTCATACAAACTCATGTTCGTGCTGCTGTTTATTCCCACTATATTAGGCTTAGTGTATTACTAGTTGATGTTTTTCTTAGTTAGTTCTCGATGTTATTACTGTTTTTCTCTTTCATTTGTTGTTGGATGTAACTGGGACCTCGTGTACATAATCTCGTTTTCATCTCATGTACCACATGCGGTGCAAATGACAATAAAGACTCTCTGACTCTCTCTCTGACTCTCTAAAACAAGTTCCAACGTGTTCGACCAGTGCTGTTAGTGGGAGGAAAATACCTCGAACTAAGATCCAGAGCAACCTTTTCCTTCTGGATGTGCCTAATAAGTCATTCCACCCTGTGTGTAATACAGTATATCTGTACAAATACAGCTACCGGTACTCTGTGATCAAACAGCATCATGAAGACCAAGGAGCACATCAGGTTCAAGTGGTAAATACTTTTTCAAGGCATGAGCATGCTGAAGTTGGAAGTCTGTTCAAAGTATTTTCATAAAATTAATGCCTAAAAATGTGCAAGTGATCCTCTTTTCCTACAGAAAGGCCAAATCTGTTTGAAGAGGTCATTTATTAAACAATTTTGCTGGTTTGAAGAACAAAAATAATTCATGAAGTAAAATAGAAATGCATTCTTTTTTTTCCTAATGTGTCCTTTAAATTAAAAATCTTAGCAAAATGTGTGGCCAGATACCACCATTGGTGTGACAACAGGAACAGGTTGACAACGGCGACGTTCGTAGAGGAGCCGTTTGGGAACGAGAATTTTTACAATTTAACGTGTTGATACATACTCTCATATTGAGGGAATTGTGTTTAAAAAAAATATTGAAACAAAAAACTCAACAGCAGTAGTTACGCAAAAGCTGTGTGTGAATGGGTGGGTGTGTGTGTGTGTGTGTGTGTGGGGGGGGGGGTGTTGTGGCCGACCTGCAGGTCAAATATGACTCAAACTTCCTCTTGGTTTTCAGCTTTGTTGACAAGTCGGGGCTTAATTTGAGCCGGCTCCTACTAGAACAGGATAAGGGAATTCTCTTATTTTGACAGGGTGCGTTCCAGTAACTGCTTGGATCTGGTCACTTTCAGGCTTACTAATAATAAAGTTATGAACAAAAATTCATTCATTCAACCTTTATTTAGTCAGGTAAATCTTATTGAGCCTCGCGAGGGCTCATTTACGAAAGCGACCTGCTACAAACTAAAGAATGATGAACATCAATGATACAAATACATTAAACACTGGGGCGGCCGTGGCGTAGTGGTAATGGCAGTCGTCCCCTGATCAGAAGATTGGCGGTTCGAATCCCGGTTCCCCACACCATGTGTCGTTGTGTCCTTGGGCAAGACACTTAACCCCGAGTTGCTCCCGGTAGAACTGG
>JBBPBX010070193.1:7339-18658 GCA_038048925.1 Garcialebias charrua
TTTCTTTCTTTCTTTCTTTCTTTCTTTCAACTTTTTATTTAGACAAATAAACCACATTGAGCCTCAGAGACTCATTTACAAGTGAGATCTGTTTAGACAAATATATTTTTCCAATTCAGTCCATTTCAGTAGTGAGATACATCTTTGTAGAAGAAAAACAGCTGGCAAGTCATTTAGCTGTGTGCAAACTGTGACATCTTGACATGATGATGAACACAATGTGTCATTGAATCATTTTTTTTTTCTCTAACCAGAGGAGAGATAAAGGGACAAAAGCGTTAGCTTCAAAGTAATGTTAATGCTGTTTTATATCTGCCTATAGGTAATAAATAAATGAAATCAAATAAACAATAATGGTTATATCTGTAACAATATACCAGTAGGTTGATCTTGCAAAAATATTGAAAGTGTTAAAATGTAACAAAGTGACTTCTAGGAACATGCCAACAATGAACAGAAACTTGGGGAAAAAAATTGTCACAGTGCATAAAAGTCTCACTGGCCTGCAATTGGTTGGGATGAGATAAGGCAGGCATATTCAGCTAAATTGTTCAGGGGGTGGGGGTGGGGGCACAGTTTTTGAAAGCCAAGAGCTCAGGGGCCAGGCATCCAGAAGTTATTGTCATTAAGGTCATTTTCACACCTGATGGTCCGGTAGACTCGGTTTGATTGGGAACTAAAATTCAGAACATTTGTTTACATTTCATCTGGTGTGGTTTGCATTCACACTGCACTGAGTCAGTTGAGCCAACCTGTCGTCCCACCACCCCCTCGCCTTTGGTGGTGCTGCACCAAGAACTACTGAAGGAAACAACACGAAAACCTCTGAAAAAGAAACTTCTTCTTCTGGAAATAAAAACAAAAATGGAGTGGCATCAAATATGAGCGGCTTTAGGATTTCTGTTTTGTGGCTCATGTGCCAAACAAAAATTTTTCAACAATGGACTCAGCATGAGCAGAAGAGGAGGCAGAAGACCATGGAGAATGTTGTTTTTCACACAAGGTGGCTGACGGCTCTGTATGGGGTAAGTGAAATGTGCTCTTGTTTTGGTTGTATTTACACAGAATGCCCTGCGCTGTAGTCCACTTCCTGCTTTTGGAGTGGTCTCCGGTTCGCTTGCATTCACACTGCATTCAAACCGCTCGTGTTCATTTCAACTGAACTGAGACCTAGGTATTTAGGAGGACCAGAGTTCACTTTTTTGGTCCGCATCAGAGTTCGATTGACAAACGTTTGTCAGCAAGTCACCAGTCACTCCAGTGAGATACCAGTCTATAGGACCCAAATGCAAGACTGGCAAGAGACAGTGGATGATAGCTAAAATAATTAGGGATGGGGCAGATCCGATCCAGTATCGGTATCGGTATCCGATACCAGCATTATTTAAGTATCGGGTATCGGATCAAACCTGCCGATACTTTTCCGATCCAGCTTCAAAGAGCACTTGTGTTCAATCACAATCTGTGACTGCCCTTTTTAACATTGTGTGAGATAAACCCAATGAAGACACTCTTAAGCCTTACAAATATTGTAAGGCTTAAGAGTGTCTTCATTGGGTTTATCTCACACAATGTTAAAATGAATAGTTTGGGTGCAAAAGTTTCATTATACAGAGTCAAATACCTGAACAGTATCGGATCGGGAAAGTATCGGTATCGGTCGATACTGAGTTATACGTACGTGCGTCTGCTCTTTGTGGACTTCACATCTGCCTTCAACACCATGATCCCCCAAACTCTGATAGACAAACTATCTACACTTGGACTAAGCCCCTCCATCTGTAACTGGGTACTAGACTTCTTAACAAACAGACCACAGTCCGTGAAGATCCACAACTTCTCCTCCTCCACCATAACCCTCAGCACTGGCTCTCCCCAAGGATGTGTGCTGAGCCCTCTTCTGTTCACTCTGCTCACATATGATTGTACAGCCACACATCCAGGCTGTCATATTGTTAAGTTTGCAGATGATACAGCGGTGGTGGGATGCATCACAAACAATGATGAGTCCAGCTACAGACAGGAGGTGGAACACCTGGAGAGCTGGTGCAAAGAGAATAATCTTCACATGAAGTCTGAAGTCCACAATCATCTCCTTTGTCTTCTTCACATTCATTCTGTTTCTGGTTTTGACGCTCGAAGGATTAAAGGCAACTGCTTGCAGATCAGTTTGTTTCTCCTTCTTCACACGCTACAGTGAACTACAGTGAACGCCAACTGTAGCGTGTGAAGAAGGAGAAACAAACTGATCTGCAAGCAGTTGCCTTTAATCCTTCGAGCGTCAAAACCAGAAACAGAATGAATGTGAAGAAGACAAAGGAGATGATTGTGGACTTCAGAAGGAACAAACAGACCCACGCCCCACTGAACATAGGTGGATCTGCGGTGGAGGTGGTCTCCAGCTACAAATACTTGGGTGTACACTTGAATGATAACCTCAGCTGGAGCAACAACACCACCAGCCTGATCAAGAAAGGTCATCAGAGACTCTACTTCCTCAGACGGCTGAGACGAGCTGGTCTGAGCAGCCCAGTCCTCACCTCCTTCTACAGGTGTGCAGTGGAGAGCATCCTGTGCTCCAGCATCAACGTGTGGCATGGAGGCTGCACAGTTGCAGAGAGGAAAGCTCTACAGAGAGTGGTGAAGGCTGCACAGAAGTCTGTTGGAGTCAGTCTCCCCACCATCACAGACATTTACACCTCCAGATGCAGGAAAAGAGCCACCTGCATCATGAAAGACCTCACTCACCCACAGTGATAGGAATAACGGAGTTATAAATAAACGGCGTTACAAACGGAGTTATTTTTTTCATTAACGGGTAATCTAAGTAGTTACTATGTCTATCGTTACAACGCCGTTACCGTTACAAACACTAAAATGGTGTACGTTATTTTGTCTTCTGCGCGCTGTCTCTCGCTGCTTGTTTACTTTTTTTTCCCTTGTGAGGGAGGGTGGAGGGGGGAAGCAGCAGAGGGGAGGGAGGGTAGGAGCATAGACGTGGGAGCAGAGGGGAGGGAGGGGCGAAACAATAAGGATGATGCTGATTGGCTAAGGTAGAGTGTCAGTCAGAGGTCAGCCAATCAGCGGTTTTGTTGTTCAGCTCACACGCTGCAGGCAGGAAGCTTCAAATCTGAAAAGTTAACAGAAGTCTGGCAGCAATGGCGAGCAGTGATAGGAATAACGGAGTTATAAATAAACGGCGTTACAAACTGAGTTATTTTTTTCATTAACGGGTAATCTAAGTAGTTACTATGTCTATCGTTACAACGCCGTTACCGTTACAAACACTAAAATGGTGTACGTTATTTTGTCTTCTGCGCGCTGTCTCTCGCTGCTTGTTTACTTTTTTTTCCCTTGTGAGGGACGGTGGAGGGGGAAGCAGCAGAGGGGAGGGGGGGTAGGAGCATAGACGTGGGAGCAGAGGGGAGGGAGGGGCGAAACGATAAGGATGATGCTGATTGGCTGAGGTAGAGTGTCAGTCAGAGGTCAGCCAATCAGCGGTTTTGTTGTTCAGCTCACACGCTGCAGGCAGGAAGCTTCAAATCTGAAAAGTTAACAGAAGTCCTGCAGAAATGGCGAGTCTGGAGGGAAAGTTGGCGTTTTCAAAGTGGAAATACAGAAATTACTTTACTCTCCTTGAGGTAAAAGGCAAGAACGTGCATGTGAAGTGTACATTATGTCCCGGAGCGAAGTGTACGTCCGTCGTATCTGATCTGACAAGCATCTCACAACAGCTCAGGTAATTCAGCTTTTCAGTACTGTTTTAAAAGTACTTCATATTGTGAAAATGATTCTTTTGTTTTTAAGAAAATTCTTGAAGAACCAGTTGTGTGAGAGTTTGATTTTATTTTACACTACAAAGCACTTATTTTAACTGTTTACTTTTATTTCTAAGAAAACACTTGAACAGTACAGGGTGTACATAGAGCTGAAAAACACAATTGTTATATTATTTTGTTAACCTGTATTTTGTAATGAAGAAAAAACTTGAAGTATAGTATGTCAAACAGTCATGTTCTGTTGAGGTGCTGTAAGCATTTCTACTTAAAATTCGTAGATATATCTAAACTTAAACCAACCAAACAAACAATAGTTACTTTCCCTGGTAACTAATTACTTTTATAGGTGAGTAATTCAGTTACTAACTCAGTTACTTTTTGGGCGAAGTAACTAGTAACTATAATTAATTACTTTTTTGAAGTAACATTCCCAACACTGCTCACCCAGCACACTCACTCTTTGCCCCACTCCCCTCAGGACGGAGGTTGAGGAGCATCAAATGTAGAACCACTAGACTGAGGAACAGCTTCTACCCTGAGGCTGTTAGACTCATGAATAAATAAATAATAAGAATAAACACTGCAAAATATCACATCATGCTGATGCTGATCTGTTTTCTTGTTGCTGTGTTCATCTGTGACCATCTGCTCATACAGACTCATGTTCGTGCTGCTGTTTATAATGATGTTTTTCCACTACATTAGGGCTTAGTGTATTACTAGTTGATGTTTCTCTTAGTTAATTCTAGATGTTATTACTGTTTTTCTCTTGCATTTGTTGTTGGATGTAACTGGGACCCCGTGTACATAATCTCGTTTTCATCACATGTACCACATGCGGTGCAAATGACAATAAAGACTCTCTGACTCTGACTCTGACTCTGAGTTAATAAGTATTGGTATCGGATCGGAAGTGAGAAATGTGGATCGGTTCATCCCTAAAAATAATCAACCCTTTGTACCACTTAACACGGGGGTGAAATAAATTGCAGCACTGGGTTTACCTGCTGATACAGTTTGTGGTCACAGGCATGGACTAACTGTAGGCAGGGATCTTGTCCTGTTTGAGGTGCCATACTGTTTTAAGAGATTGGCTGCTCTGCATACTGTATTTAGATGGATGGGGTTCAAACCAGCTGAACTGTGTCCCTAAGGAAACTTATGTAAATCAGCTGTCCTGAACGCCTACTCTCACCATTCTCAAAGCGGACTAATTGCCCTCCTTGGCCAAAACATACAAACATGGATGAATACTAAACTTTAGACGCCCTCTTTTCTGCCTCTTTCTTTTGACCTTACACTTACTTTCTGTTTCCCAACCCACACCTTTTATGCTCCAGTCCACTCAACTCTCCACTCTTCCTCTCCAACAGATGCTTTTACTCTTCCTTCCTTCCTTACTACAACTCGTTGCTTGTTTTTCAAGAGGGGAGGTGAAAGAGACTGACTGGCCACTTCAGAGACCAAAGGCATGAGGTAATCCCAAGACGGCATCTCCTTTGTCCAACATCTTAAGACTTCCCACAGCTCCATGTGGGAAAGTAAGACCACCGGTTTGAATTCAGCAAAAAACACTGGACTGAATAATCATGTTGACAGGTGAAGGGGAACTCTTTTTGTGTTTGCAGAGGAAAACATGGAATAAAAATGTTTTGTTGTCGAGGACTCTTGAAGGAGCTGCCGCTTGCCAGTCCTGGTACAGCGCGTATGTGAGCGATGAGAACTCCTTTGGGCATGTTTTTCAGCTTGACAGAAACTCAAGATAAATGCAACAGGAAAAGGAACAGTCGTTAATGAGAACCTCTAACTCTTGCCCAGTAGCTTTCCTTGCAAGTGGTGTCAAAGTAAAACAAAACAAATTTATTTCACAGTTTTGAGGAAGATGCGCTGAGGTTTAAATTAAATATACTTAAAAAAAAAAACCTTTGTTATATGATAAATACTGCACGCTTTTCTCACATCTGCCTAAGGAGTCAAATTTTCACTTTGTATTCCTGCAACACTTTATTAAGTTTATTGATGTTTCTTTATACAAGCTGCACATTATAACTGCCCAAAGCATTCAGATTCTGAAAAAGTGTAATTGAGTCATATAATAAAAAAAAACCAATCCCCCAAGAAATAAAATAATTATATGAATCTAACTCACATGTTTGGTAACCAAAACAGTATCTGCAGCAGATTATTCTGGCCCCTTTGAACACAAAGAATGTAATGTCCATCCTACTTCTTGCAGTGCTGCTGACATGTCTCAGCTGTAGCTTTTCCCTTATATGTCTATCTGGAAAGAGCTGTTTCCCCATCTGGTCAGCAGGTCTGAAAAGAGACAATGCTTTTATTCAGACAATCCCCTCAAGTCAAGACGGTTAAATTAAAAAAACACAACACATTGGCTGAGTCCAGAGCTTGAGAAGAGAAGCAGCAGACAGAAGATAAGATATTCTCACATATGGTTTATGCACTGACGAATAAATTGAAATTAGGCTAATTTATTAGGAACTGTTGAAAATTTAGATGCTCTTATGAATTTTAGTTTAAAAATAAACATCATGTGTGCTTTATTTGAGATTATCCATGTAATTCTCTTTACTTTCTCTAGAGTTATTCACTGTTCTCTCAGACAGACGAGACTCTGAGCTCCATTTTTTACTGATTGCTTTACAAATGTCCAATCATTGCCACAGATGACATAACATTTTCCATACGTGTAATCACACTGCTGATTAAGCCACAGAACTTTGTTTAACAATGTTGGTTTTATTCGTATGTAGACATGTTACATTTATGTTTTTTTCTGCTGTCAAAGTAGATAAATCTGGATTTATCTCATTCTCAAATGGTTGATAGTGATCTGCTCCAAGGCCACTTAGCACAGGAAAAAAAGAAAGGAAATTAGGAAATAAAGTGGATTTTACATGGGAGAAAATAAAAAACAACATTCTTTAAGTTTGTTAGTTTGGTCGCTAATTTTGCATCAAATAATGCAAGTTCATGGTGTGGTCTGATAGTTATAGAACAGATGCATCTTGTGAAACTTTAAAGATACTGTATTATGGGAACATCTAGAGCAGTTGAGTACTATCTGCTGTTAGTATAGGACTAAAGACAAATGCCAATTCACCCATACCATTTTGCCATTCATCTCTGTTGTGCATACTCACAAGAGTGAGTAGGATGTCTGTTTTTTTAAAAACTAATACCGTATTTTCCGGAATATAGGTTGCAGCTTTTTATCATTTTTGCATGCCCTGCGACCTATATTTAGGTGCGACCTATTTATGGCTTTTTATCACTGAAAAGCAGAAATGCTTTGTATGGGTGCACGCTTGGTGTTATTTACGTTCTAAAATAAGCTGATTTGTAATCATTTATTAACAAAAATTAAACAGAGACACACTAACATATATATTCAGCTAACAATTTTTTAGGCGTTTCTGTACGGTAGTTAAATTTTAATGAAACGCAGGGTTTCCGCCCGCTGCGCGCACGTATTGTTTCATCAGTCGTAGCGAAACAAATTTTTAAATCCAGCTCATTTCACAATTACGTTCATTTATTAAGGAAAAGTTCAGCTCAGACACATATTTGCTATAATTTTTATCAAACAAATAATTGTTTTTAAGTGTTAATCTTCTTAAAAGCCTTGCTGTGCGCTCCTGTGGCAGACATTTGCAGCAGAGCTAAACACGGTCCACATTTACGTAGGTGCAACCTATATTCAGGTGCGACGCGTATATGGATTTTTCCAAATTTTTGGCAATATTTGGACAATGCTACCTATATTCCGGTGCGATCTATATTCCGGAAAATACGGTATTTGAAATAAAAGAAGGAGTTGGGCTCTCTGCCTCTTCACACAGACTTTTTAGAGGCACACTTCAAGTAAAACTGTGTGAACTGCACTTGAAAAATAAAACCTTCTGAAATGTGTTTTCTTCATTCATTTGTTTGTCCGAGCAACCATTCTAATATCTAGTTAGATGTCCTCAGAGATAATATTTGGTGTTATTGTTAATGTTGATGAAAGCTGAGGAAGGAAGAACGTGAGAAGTTCGGAGAGGAGCTGTTAAAGCTTCAGTATGTAGCTTTTTTTATGAACATATTTCTTCACTCTGTCACTACCTCCTGACAGACTGATGTTAGCCAGGTAATCTCTGAAAAAAAAAAAAAAAAATATTGTCCCCTTGCTTCTCCAGGTGGTAAATAAGCATTTCTAAAAAGAAAAGGTGACCCGCCATTTTCCAGCCAATAAAAACAGAGTTTGTAACCAGCCAATAAAAACAGAGCTTGAATTTGAATCAGCCAATAAAAACAGAGCTTGAATTTGAAATTCAACAGACCACAAGGGGGCAGAGCCACATATGGCTCTGAGGGGGAGGGATCAGAATGCTTTGCCTGTTGAAAATATTTCTAAGTGCTGCAGTTCTACAGAAACTGCATACTGCACCTTTAAAGGCTCTGGGTTGTTTGAAAAAGCTTCTAGATAACTGGGCTACTACAGCAACAGTAATTAGATAGACGGAAGGTACAAAGTAGTTGGTGTGTCATCTCGACAGAGAAAAGTTAAGGAAACCTGGTGATGGAATAGTGAAGTACAGGAAGTAATCCAGAGGATAAGAGGCGTCAGAGTCTGAGTTTCTTTATTTGTCATTCGGAGCAAAATTTTGAACACAGGGCCCCAGTTACATCTAAAAATAAAAAATATATATAAAAAATCAGTAACAACATCTAAGATATGAACTAAGAAAAACAAAAAACAAAAATGCGCTAAGCACTAATCATGAAAACAATACGCCGAACAGCAGCACAAACATGAGTCTGTGTGAGCAGATGAGCACGAATGAACACAGCAGCATGAAACAGATCAGCAGCAACATGATATGATTTTTCACAGAGATTATTCTGTTTAGATATTCATGAGTCTAACAGCCGCAAGGTAGAAGCTGTTCCTCAGTCTAGTGGTTCTACACTTAATGCTTCTTAACCTCCTTCCTGAGGGGAGTGGGGCAAAAGGTGTGTGTGCTGGATGAGTGGAGTCCTTCATGATGCAAGTCACCCTCTTCCTACATCTGGAGGTGTAGATGTGATGGTGGGGAGACTGACTCCAACAGACTTCTGTGCAGCCTTCACCACTCTCTGCAAAGCTTTTCTTTCTGCAGCTGTGCTGGAGCACAGGCTGCTTTCCACTGCATCCCTGTAGAAGGGGGTGAGGACTGAGCTTCCCAGAGCAGCTCGTCTCAGCTGTCTGAGGAAGTAGAGTCTCTGATTAACTTTCTTGATCAGACTTGTGGTGTTGTTGTCCCAGCTGAGATTGTCATTCAGGTGCACACCCAACTTGTAGCTGGAAACAACTTCCACCGCAGATCCTCCTGTATTCAGGGGTGGGGGGTTGGTGTGTTTGTTCCTTCTGAAGTTCACCACCATCTTCTTCATCTTCTTCACATTGATGTGAAGGTTATTCTCCTTGCACCAGCTCTCCAGGTCTTCCACCTCCTGCCTTTAGCTGGACTCATTGTTGTTTGTTAAATATTAAAGATGGTTAGGAAAATGTGAAGACATGGGACAGTCAGAGCACTGAAGAGAGTAGACAGGAATGTAAAGAGAGTCAACGTAGGTCAAAGAGGGAGTTAAGGAGGCTGGACACTAAGAGGTGAGGGCAGAACTTGTACTGTCATGTAATACATAGTGATCAGGCTGAAAAGGATATGCAGCCAGTTAGGCTTGTTAAATATAGAAATGGTAATCTTCTAAAAAGTGAGGAGAGAGTGATGGGAAGATGAAAATAGTACTTTGAGGAGCTAAAAATGTAGAGAATGAAAGGGAAAGAAGAGTAATGTCATACAAACTGTGAATCAGGAAGTGGGAAAGATTAGTGAGGATGAAGTTCAGAATGTTTTAAAGAGGATGAAGAAGAAGAAGTTAGTTACGAACGCTAAAGCTGAAGATGTAGAGGTCATCCTTGATAGTGACAAGGCTGGATAAAAAAAGGTACAGCACAAGCTGAACCAGTAAAAGATAAAGTTAGAGAAGCCATTGTGAAGCAGGGTGTGTCATTTCACAATGAAATATTTTAATCACTGCTCCTCGTGGCTTTGAATAAAAGCAAGAGGCTTAGGTCTAAACGTAGGAGTAACACTTGGACATGAGATTCAGCCCAAGACTTCAAACGTGTTATTGACAAGTATGATCAAAATAGGGCAACTACAAAATAATTCATTTATTCTTTTTGTGCATCCACATAATCTTGTTCAGGTTCAGGGGGCTGGTGTGAACACCGGCAGTCAAAGGCAGTGCGGAGGGTTTTACCCTGGACAAGGCTGCAGTCTGTAACAGGATCAACACAGGAGATAAACCACCACACACTGACACTGAAGGTCAACTTAGAATTACCAATAACCTTGCATACATGTTATTGAACTGTGGAAAGAAGTATGCAGAAAAAAATAATTAATGCATGGAAAGAACATGCAAAGGACCCAGCTGAAAATTGAACCAAGAACCTTCTTGCAGCAAGGCAACTGGCATCATCATTGCTTTACCTATAGCCACCAGCACTGACATCATGACAGCTTTATTTTATTGCTGGTTGTGATTATTGCACTACAAAATACTTATCCTAATTAATTTTCTTTGTAAATCACCAAAAATAACAAGCCCTTTATTTTTTGGTTCCGTACAGGGAACAAAGGTAAATTAATAAAATTAAAATGATGTTGCTGTCATCAGTGCACACAACTACGTTTCTAATATTAGAGGCTGGGAGCCACTGAACAGCATTCTAGATAAGATAAATGTATCATATTTCAATATTAGAATCCTTTATTATCTCACTTTTTCTTGATAGCATGGCAAGTGCGGCAACTTTCATCAGTGATGATCTTCCACATGTTGGTAATGAGAAAAAAATAAAGTTTAAATTCTTGCCTGAAGTGACATGTTGAAGAAAGGCCTTAATAGTGTTTTTGCATTAGGCAGATTAAACCATCTTTCTCAGCATTCTACCTTCATTCTTCACCCAGCCTAATGAGCTGCCACTGACAAAAAGAATATACTATCACCCTAAGTAAATCAAGAGATTCTCTTGCTGCTGACAGAACATTTTCAGCCTCACCGTGCATGTGAACATGCGCACGAGCCGTCGACACGTGCATCTTCTATTTTTTAAATCTCCTGTACGTTGGAGGATTGTGTCACTCGCTCAACTCTCGACTCTTAATCTGAAGCCTTATCATCATGTTCCAGCAAGAACGCTGACACACAAAGTTACCCTCAAGGTCGCTTTAATGTCAGTTTGAGGTCATTTTGCTTGATATGGTACCTCCTAGTTGCCCAGTAGGGGCCTGGCATTAGTTTCCTCAATCATAGCTGAATTTACAATCCGATGTGGGTTGGTGGGGTGCTATTGAGCCTCTCCCTGTGTTTAGCCTGCTAATCCCCACAGGAGATGGGAAGCAGCAGACCATGGTAATATGGATGGAAAGGAGGGAAGGATGAGAAGATGTGGGAGGATGAAGGGAACAAGAGGCGACTCGGAGGAGAG
>JBBPBX010070194.1:6121-18657 GCA_038048925.1 Garcialebias charrua
TATATATATATATTTATATATATATATATATATATATATTTATATATATATATTTATATAGTTATATATATGCTTATCTGAATATATATGTATAATTACAGTATCTGAATATGTATACATGTGTGTGTGAATAAATTGCATCTTTGGTTGTATCTTGCTAAACATGTCATACATTAAAGTATTGTATTCCACAAAAATTATTTAAATATGCTAAACTATACGTTCCTATACATGCAGTTTTGATAGCTGTATGCCTAAAATTTAAATATGTGACAATAGGATTACTATTCAGCGTGTTATGATCGATTAAATGCGCTGATACTTTATTGTGCCAACCAAATATATAAGGCTGAGTGGAGCGGACGACAGCTCCAAGATGGCCGCCTGAAATCTCGTTGGCTCCAATAGGCGAGAGCAGTTCATGGGGTGTCTAGTAATTCTATATGATATCTATGGCACCAACTGCACCGAACGTAACATCCGCCAGGACGCAACATCTGTGGAAGGGGAGCGTGAAGGGACAAACTACCTACCACTCGTATTTTGATTTCACTCGGACAGAAAACTAGCGCAAAATTTACACGCGACTTTAGAAAAAACAAGCCCAAAGTCGCTTATTATACGCAGACTTGGCAACTATGGTTCTGAGTACTGTAATTGCAAATGGCAGATCTGAGTTTTGAAAAGTTTCTGAAAGATTCAGTGACTCCTCCCCGTGACCAATCGGTGACCGACAGTGTTCTGATGTCACGTTTAGGTGCCGGCTCGGCTCTCTTGGTCCCAGCAGATAAGCAGGGACAAAAAAAGGGGCCCGTTCCGCAAAAAAATTATATTGAACAAGCACTGAAAACCGTACAAAACCAAAGCAAACTGGGCTGAAGAGGAGCGATGGAAAAGGCCCATAACTAGCTTGCTGGTGATAAGATGGTTTCTGGGGGTGGCCCTCTCCTCCCTTGACTCCTCACAGGCAGACACAGCCAAAGTGGTTCAAGACATCAAGGTTCATACTAAATAATTCAGGTGAAAAATCCAAAAATGTTCAGTTAGGTCATCTGGATGGATTATTTGAAGCTGAAGAGTAAAAACAAAACAGTTTGTCCAGTTATTAGAACATTTATTGGCGTGGAAAACAGAAAATACTTCAGAGAAACTATAACATGGTCCAAAACAAAAAATCAGTTCCTTCTCTGAACAGATGCTCATTTTTTATTATTTTTTTATTAACCTTTAGCATTTATTTAACCAGCCAAATCACACTGAGATCACAGATCTCTTTTGCAAGGAAGGCCTGGGCCTGAAGGCAACCTAACATGCATGTTTTTGGTTTGTGGGAAGAAACTGGAGTACCCAGAGAAAACCCATGCAAGAATGAGAAGAACACGCAAACTACACACACAGAAAGATGCAAGGTCCAACCGGGGATTGATCCCAGGATCTTCTTGCTGTGAGGCAACAGTGCTAACCACTGAGCCGTCATGCTGCATACCCAAGGTGTTAGTATAAACATATTACTTTAGGTTTTATACTAACAATTTTTTTAAATAACTTTAAAATTTAAGGTTGGCCACAGATGAAATTAATTGAAAATTACTTTTATTTCAGGCTCAATGTTTGACAAGAATGAGGTGTGCCCAAACCTTATCTGACACCATAAAAACATAGTGTTTTAGAAACAGTAATTTTTAACAAAAAGACACAGTGACACGTTTTTCTTTGTTATTATAAGCTTGCTTTGTGTTATCATCAATTTGTGATAGTTTGTTTTATCAGAAAAATTCCAACGGTATCTGAAAGCTGAGAAATTGTGCTTTACATCCAACACAGGCTTATTACGGTAACCTGACTCCTGCTGTTGCAGGAAGCCTGTAACACAATCCCTCTACATCCCTCCTACCACATGGACACAAGAACAGGCAGGACTGAGACAACACTTGTCAAATGTGGGCCATGTGTCTTGCCTCTCTTTATACGGGACGCAAGAAACTGGGGGTGGGGGTGGATTGTCAAATCCAGGACTGTTCTGCCAGATCTTGAGGATAGCAGGTATCAAATATGAAACTTAATTAAGGAGCAAACATGGAGCACACTTATGCAAATTTCTATTTGAAAACACCCATAATGCAGTTGAACTGTTTTCCTTCCATTGTTGGTTCTCATGCGTTTAAAAGCAGACTAGTTTTAGACTGAAGTCAAGTTTTACTTCTGGAGGAGGAACTAACTGACTGTTTAAATATATCTAAATGACTAAATCTTTGTCAACAATCCTCAAATTCAAATGGTATCTGTCCTGTGTGGACAGTCATGTGTAAGTTTAAAGTTAACTCATGGCTGAAACTTTGTCCACAAACCTCACATTTAAGTGGTTTTTGTCCAGTATGGATGCTCATGTGAATGTTTAAATCTGTCGCCTGCCTAAATCTTTGTCCACAGTCCTCACATTTATATGGTGTACAGCCTTTGAAGCCTTTGTGTTTTTTTAAAGATGATTTAAGGTTAAATCTCTGTTTACAATTCTGACATTCATAAGGTTTCTGTGCTTTATGGAGATTCATGTGTCCTTTTAAACTATCTTTATAGCCAAATCTTTGTCCACAAATCTCACATACAAATGGTTTCTCTCCAGTGTGGATTCTCATGTGTGATATTAAATTTTGTTTTCTGGTCAATATTTTACCACATTCATCACAACTGAATGATTTTGGTCCTGTCTGGATTTTCCTACGTGTCTCTACACTTTTCTTCTGGCCCAAACGGCTTGAACGGCTTACTGAAAATAGTTTAGCTAGTGTGTGGATTCTCATGTGTGAGTTTAAATTTGACTTCTGGTTAGTTTGATATCTGCAAATCTCACATTTAAATGGCTTCTGTCCTGTATGGAGAAACATGTGTCCGTTTAAATGGTATTTATTTATAAATCTTTGTCCACAAATCTCACATTCATAAGGTTTCTGTTCTGTGTGGATTCTCATGTGTGAGTTTAAACTTGACTTATGTCTAAATCTTTGTCCACAAATCTCACATTCATAAGGTTTCTGTCCTGTGTGGATTCTCATGTGTGAGTTTAAAGTTGACTTCTGGTCAGTTTGATATCCACAAATCTCACATTCATAAGGTTTCTGTTCTGTGTGGATTCTCATGTGCGAGTTTAAACTTGACTTATGTCTAAATCTTTGTCCACAAATCTCACATTCATAAGGTTTCTGTCCTGTGTGGATTCTCACGGGTTTCTGTCCTGTGTGGATTCTCACGTGTGAGTTTAAAAGTGACTTCTGGTTAGTTTGATATCTGCAAATCTCACATTTAAATGGCTTCTGTCCTGTATGGAGAAACACGTGTCCGTTTAAACGGTATTTATTTATAAACCTTTGTCCACAAATCTCACATTCATAAGGTTTCTGTCCTGTGTGGATTGTCCTGTGTGAGTTTAAAGTTGACTTCTTGCTAAATCTCTGTCCACAATTCTGACATTCATATGGTTTCTGTCCAGTGTGGATCGTCATGTGGTAGTTTAAAGTTGACTTCTGGCTAAATCTCTGTCCACAATTCTGACATTCATAAGGTTTCTGTCCAGTGTGGACTCTCATGTGTCTTTTTAAATTACTCATGAAGGTAAATCTATGTCCACACTCCTCACATTTATGTGGTTTATATCCTGTGTGAATTCTGATGTGTTCTTTTAAAAGTTGCTTCTGGTTAGTTCGATGTCCGCAAATCTCACATTTAAATGGCTTCTGTGCTTTATGGAGATTCATGTGTCCTTTTAAACTATGTTTATAGCCAAATCTTTGTCCACAAATCTCACATAAAAACAGCTTCTCTCCTGTGTGAACTCTCTTGTGTTTATTTAAATTGGTTCCGGTTCTGTGAGGTGCGGAGGTGTTATGAGCTGCTGCTGAGGAAAAACTTCAAGCCTGTGCGTGAGTATGATTATAAATCATTGGTAAGTCCATATTTATTTAAATAAAACTAGATAATTAAATGTAAGGTCCTTAAAAAATATATTCTAACATTTAATAACGATTTATTTGCTTCACTGAACAAAACTGGACGGGGAGACCTTGGAGAGCCTTGAATTGTTTGATAAATGATCAATTCCCTGTAGAAATTCTGAATAGAAGGCGCGTTCTGTACCCGATAAGAAAGAAAAATATAAGTGAAGGAAGAAGAGCTAACATCTCTGTGGATAAACTCTACATAAACGGTCAGCTGTTTAGAGATCCAGAAGCTACTCCTTGGCTTTATTAGACAATCAAGGTAAGAAATGTTTTGGTTGCTAATATTAATTAATATTATTATATATAGTATTTATTAATATTACTTACCAGATATATTTAATTTTTTCTTTCAGCACAGCTCGGTGGTGGGACACACTCAGTTAGTGGTGGTACACAAGGTGGAATGACACTTGAGGTGGTAAGAGGGTTCTTTTGTTGTTTTTCCTTATCTGAGTTATGTTTTCATGTATATCATTCCTTTTTGTTTTTCTGTCTCTATTTTTCTATCTTAACAATTATCGGAGCACAAGCACAAGGGTTCACATACGTCTATATATATTCATACATTTACTTCATAAATGAAAACTTCCCTGATTCATTAAAAAAAAAAGAAGAGCACTTACTCTATTTAAAAATAATATATAATTAATCATTAAAGGGATATGTATTTGTCTGGATCTATTAGTATCTTTTATATTAGTGACATTGGGTGTGGTTTAGCTATATTATCATTAGCACAGGTATGGGTACCTTAGGGTTTGTCACATGGAACATTAATGGAGCCGGTAGCCAAAGTAAAAAATATAGGATTTTTAACCAGATTAAAAGACTAAAGGCAGATGTTGTATTGCTCCAAGAAATTCATAAATTGGCCTCAACTGTGGATGAGCTAAAGTCTTTTGAGTTTCCTAATGTATTTTCAGCCTGTTATAATTCAAGACAAAGAGGGGTAGCAATTTTAATACATAAAAACGTTAACTTCAAAGTATTAGATCAGGTTATAGACTCACAAGGTAGATATATAATATTAAAGTTATCAATATCTGGACAAAATTATTGCATAGTTAGCATTTATGGGCCGAATGTAGATGACGCTGCTTTTTTTCACGACTTTTTTTCCACTCTATCAAATCACATGGATTCCTCATTAGTAATGGGAGGTGATCTCAACTTTGGTTTCGATGACAAATTAGACAGACTGAATGCAGTGGGAGCTCAACGCAGTTGGCAATCTATAAATATAGTTAAACAGTATATGAATGATTATGGACTCTGCGATGCATGGCGTACTTTTCACCCTGATAGCAAAGAATATTCTTTCTTTTCACATGTGCATCACTCATATTCTCGTCTTGATTATTTCATAGTAAGCAATTCATTGCTGACCAATATTTCAGACACTAAGATACACACTATTGCTGTCAGCGATCATGCACCAGTTACTCTAAATTTAGATAATAAAAAAGAAACAACAAAAAATATAAATTGGAGATTAAATACATCACTGCTTCAAGAGGAAGAATTTTTGCAATACTTTAAAAAAGAATGGACATCATATTTAGAGTTTAATGACTTGCCAGGAACTTCAGCATGTACACTTTGGGAGGCTGGGAAAACAGTCATGAGAGGTAAAATAATATCCTATTCAACAAATAAAAAGAAAAAAGAAAATAAACGTATTGAGGAATTAGAGAAATCCATTAAACTATTAGAAGGTCTACAAGGAGAGGAAACACAGCAAAAGCTACGCAAATTAAAATTAGAACTAAATGAATATATTGATAAGAAAAATAAATTCTTGATACAAAGACTTAGATTAGATAATTTTGAATACGGTAATAAATCTGGGAACTTTTTAGCTAATCAACTCAAATTAAACAAAGAAAAAACATATATATATGGTATTAAAGATAAAGATGGAAATATAATTCATGATGAGGGAAAAGTAAACAATGTTTTTAAAGATTTCTATAAAACTCTATACACTCCACAAATAAATCCATCTAATGAGGATATTAATGAATTCTTAGAGAAAGTAACACTCCCAAAACTAGATATTAGTCAATCATCAAAACTAGACTCACCATTAACTTCAGATGAGCTCCATGAAGCAATTAAAAGCATGCCTAATAAGAAATCGCCAGGTCCTGATGGATATCCAGTAGAATACTATAAAAAGTTCTGGGATATACTGGAACCGATATTTTATAGAGTGCTACTTGAGTCAGAAGAAAATGGCAGGCTACCAACACATATGAATTCAGCCAACATTAGTCTCTTATTAAAAGCCAGGCAAAGACCCAGTATTACCTACCAGTTATCGTCCAATCTCTCTTATTAATGTTGATGTTAAAATAATTTGTAAAGTCTTATCAAAAAGACTAGAGAAGATAACTCCTGTTATTATACATCCAGACCAAACCGGATTCATAAAAGGAAGACACTCGAACACAAACACTCGCAGATTATATAATGTAATAGAGTATTCGTATTTTAAAAATATTGAAACAGCTATTTTTTCTTTAGATGCTGAAAAAGCATTCGATAGAGTAAATTGGAATTTCTTATTTGCTACATTAAATAAATTTGGCTTCGGGAATTACTTCATTAATTGGTTAAAAATATTATATAACTCACCAACAGCGTGCGTCAGGACAAATAATCAATTATCTTCAAGCTTCTGTTTACAGAGGGGCACCAGGCAAGGTTGCCCACTTTCACCAGCATTATTTGCTATTTTTATTGAACCTTTAGCAGCAGCAATAAGGCAAAGTGCGGATATTAAAGGCATAAAGGGTAGAAACATAGAACATAAAATTAGTCTTTATGCTGACGATGTTTTGCTTTTTCTTGAGAACTCAGGAAACTCAATATCTAATGTTATAAAGTTAATAAACTCATTTTCAAAAGTTTCTGATTATTCTATAAACTGGACAAAATCTACAGTTCTTCCAATAAATTGCATGTTTAATAATTCTCTTAATGAAAGACTACAATCAGGTAACATTAAATATTTAGGTGTTAATATCTCTCCTAAATTGGAGGATTTAATAAAATTAAATCATATCCCACTCTTAAAGAAAATTGAAGACGATCTTACTAGATGGAGATCTCTACCCATATCACTTATGGGAAGAGTTGCCTCAGTAAAAATGATGGTGCTGCCGAGAATAAATTATTTATTCTCAATGATTCCAAATAAACCTTCAACTGAATGGTTTAAGTCCCTGGACTCTTCTATTTCTAAATTCCTTTGGAAAAATAAAACTCCACGTATTAGTTTAAAAACATTACAGAAATCTAAAGATACCGGAGGATTAGAACTTCCAAACTTTTATTACTACTATTTAGCCAACAGGTTACAATATATATCAAAGTGGTTAAAACCGAAAGCACTAGATGAAACTTGGATAGATATAGAACAAACTTTATGTAATAATATTAGGATTTCAGATCTACCTTTTATCAGTACAGATTTAAAAAGACATGTCTGCTTTAAGAGCATCAATATTAGCTCATCTCTGACAGCATGGTGGGAGTATCTGAAAATGACAAAGTCTTCACTATTCCCATGTAGACATACACCTCTCTGGAACAATCCTGACATTCAACAAGAAAATAATATGTTAAATTTCACAGGTTGGAGAATAAAAGGTATTGAATGTCTAGAACACATATTTGAGGGTATAGACTTTATTCCATTTAATAAATTAATAATACAATATGACATTGATAATAAATATTTCCTACAATACCAACAAATTAAGTCAATTGTAAAAAAGAAATTTAAGCTTAATAAAACATTGTTGGAAACACCAACATGTGTGTTAGAGTTTATTAATTTTCAACCACCCAAATTATTATCTAAAATATACAAAAAATTGTCTAGAATCGATGACTCGATAGCACTACCTGTTGAAAAATGGGAGTCAGATTTATCAATCAACTTTGAACAAAAAATTTGGTCTCAAGTATGTTCAAATACTTTTAAATTGACTAGAATCTCCAATTTACAATTAATACAATATAAGGTTCTCTATAGAGTACATTATACAGGGCAGCGAATGTTTAAGATGGGCTTTACACCATCTAACAAGTGCTCACAATGCATAAGTAACACACCTGATGATTATATTCACGCGCTCTGGTTCTGTCCACCAGTTCAGAGGTTCTGGGTACAGGTATGTGAAGACTTGTCTAAATGTTTGAAAATTAATATCCCACTCTCTCCATCTGTTTGCTTATTGGGTATCTTTGAAGATGTTATACTAGAAAAAAATACATCCTATATGCTTTTCACTGCCTTATGCATCGCAAAGAAAACCATACTCGTAAATTGGAAAAATAAAAAAAATCTTAGCATTAATCAGTATAAAAATCTCCTGTTAGATCATATTAGTCTTGAAACAGCATCTGCCGACACATTGGATCAACCTATTTGGCATTCTTTGATCGGCTCCGTTACGTAGTGAGGGTGGGGGGTCTGGGATGTGGCCTTGTGGGGCATTGGGACTGGAGGGGGGGAGGTTGGGGTTTGGGGCGCCGGGGGGTTAGGGCTGCTTGGGCGGGGAGGACCTCGTCTTCGACCTGGGGAGGACCGGGGGGGTTCTGGGGGACATCTACTAGGGACGGCATGCGGGCCCTCGGGTGGTCGGTGGCGGCGGTCATGGGTCGCCGGTCGGTGACCCGGCTGTGCTGGGGTGGTTTCGGGGCGGGTGCCGGAGGCTTGGGACTCTGGGGGCGCGTCGTCCCCGGGCTTGGGCCTGGTGGGGGTCGGGGGTCTTGGGCTCTGGCCGGCGGGTCGCCGGGCTATGGGCTGGCTGGCGCTCTGGTGCCCAGCTCTGGCCGGGGGCTCTCGGCTCGCTGGTGGGTTGGGGTTCATATGCTGGGGGGTGGGTGTCTGGGGGCGTGACTGGTGGCCAATGGGAGGGAGCGGGCAAACCCAGCCTGGGTGTCTAATGTGTTATGTGTTCTGAAAGTTGTAAATATGAAGGGTGGGTATAGTATTTCTTCTGGGGTGGGGATTAAGTGGATGCCCTGGATGATGGTCTTGGACATACTTGGCCGGTGTGCGGGCCCCGGTTGGGGCCTGTTCTTGATGCTTCCTGGCTCTGTCGACGGTTGGGCGGGCGCTCTTGGCCGTGTCGTCCATGTGGGATTTTGTGTCCTCTTGGACGGCGGGCTGACTGCGGTTCGCAGGGGTCACGGCGGCCCTGGCGGGTGTGGGCTGTTGGTTCTGCTGTTGGCGGCCCTCGGGGCCGTGTCCTCTCTGGTCTTGGCTCAATGGCCTGGCGGTCGGAGAGGTGTTTCCTTTACCTCGCTCCTTGGGTGGACCTTGGCGAGCTGGGGGGTAAGCAGGGTCAGCGGGGGAGCTGACTCGCTGTGGGAGCACTGTTCCTGCAGATATTTTTCTCCCCATCCCTCAACACGCACCTCCGCCCTCTTCATCTTAAATTAATACATGTAGGGAATTTGAGTCTCGGGTGTGCTGCAATGGTTCTACATCTCTGTTGTTAAGAACACCTGGGACTCAATTTTATATACACTTTAGACATTCATTCATAAACATCTTCATAAAAGTCACATATAGGGAATGGAGTGAGCACTATGGCTATGGGTGGCGGGATGACACCAATCTCACCCCCATGCCTATGCTCACTCAACATTATGCATCTAGACAATTAGGGCCTGGGTTAGAGTTGGAGTGGAGGGGAAACTGGTATAATGCCAGCCTTTGCTCCTTCTCTTTCCTTTTTAAATACACTTTACAACAACACTCACCAACAGTACATTTGGGGACGGGGGTGTGTGTGTCGGGGTCTTGATTTGTTAATTTCAATTTTATTTATTATGTATTTATTTATATATTATTTATTTATTTTTCTCTTACCCCCCTGGTTGCCTGGCGGACATTCTGGGGGTGGGCCGTCAGGGGTTGTGCTGGGGTGTGGGGGGGTTCGGGGCCTGCGGGGTTGCCGCGGGCGGGACTGGCAGTGCGCTCCCCCTGGGGCTGCTTGGGCTCGAGTGTCCTGTCCTGTCCTGTCGGCGGGGCGTGGGGTGGGCCGGATCTTGGATGTCTGCTACTCTCCACCCCAGAATGAATGGGCCTACCTCCTGGGTTTGGATGTGGGCTGCCCCATGTAGGGAGCAGGTACATGTCTTGGACCTGGGGGGTATCAGAGTCAGAGTCAGAGAGTCAGAGAGAATTTATTGTCATTTGCACCGCATGTAGTACATGTGTTGAAAACGAGATTATGTACACAGGGTCCCAGTTACATCCAACAACAAATGCAAGAGAAATACAATAATAACATCTAGGATTAACTAAGAGAGACATCACATCAGCTAGTAATACACTAAGCCCTAATGTAGTAGAAAAACATCATTATAAACAGCAGCACGAACATGAGCAGATGGTCACAGATGAACGCAGCAACAAGAAACAGATCAGTATCAGTATGATGTGACATTTTGCAGTGTTTATTCTTATTATTTATTTATTCATGAGTCTGACAGCCTCAGGGTAGAAGCTGTTCCTCAGTCTAGTGGTTCTACATTTGATGCTCCTCAACCTCCGTCCCGAGGGGAGTGGTGCAAAGAGTGAGTGTGCTGGGTGAGTGAGGTCTTTCATGATGCAGGTGGCTCTTTTTCTGCATCTGGAGGTGTAAATGTATAGAGTGTGCATCGGGATTATGAATGGAGCGTGTCGTTACTGTTTGTCTTTCTATGTCTGAGGGTGAGGATGAGGGTGGGTCTGAATGAGTGTATCTGTGTATGAATGTTTAAGTGTCAGGCTGGGACTTGGACTGCCCCCTCTCTGATACTTCTGAGGCTACCTAGTGTCGCACTCCTGCCACGTGGCCCCCTGGTGGGTGTTCCTCTGCCCGCGGGCGTGCTTGGGACCCTCACTATCTGGGGCTGGGCGCTTGGGCGTATGTCGGCTCGGCCTGGTGGCTGCCTGGTGGGGCTCGGGTCCTCTGGTCCTGTCGGGTCTGGACCTGAGGGGTGGGCGTCCCCGGTGCCCGAGCATCGGCGACCGGCCCTGGGGCTACATCGGTGCAGCGGGCTCCGGCGGGGGCCTGTGTATTTGTCGCTGTTGACCCCGGGGGGTCATTGTGTGTGGTCCCTGGTGGGGTTCGTCCGGTTCTTCCCCTTGGTCGGATCTGGGGAGTTGACGAGTGGCTCGTCCTGTTCGGGTGGTCCTGGGGACTCTGGGCTCGGGGTCCTTCCTGGGGTCTTGGGCTCTGATCGCCCTTTCGTCTGTCTCGGGCTTTGGAGGGACAGATCTCTGATGCTTCACATTCGCTACTAAATGTTCTATTGGAGGAACCTTATTCACTTATGCATGCTCACAACCACACACAAATGGATGTAGGGATGTATATGTAGATATATGTAGATGGGTATATAAATGAATATAAATATATATGTATGTATACTGTATATATACTTGTAGGTATGGGTATGTTTATATATAGAAATCTAATGCAAGGTCATGAATATTATCAGTCTTTATGCTTGTATGTTTTGTTGCTGTGCTCTGTCATGTGCTTTGCAGGATTGTGGACGGAGGTTTGGTGTGTTTGCCTTGTGCTCTTTTTGTGGATAATTGTTGTTTTGTTGTCTCACTTTCTCTTTTCTTTCTTTCTCTCTATATAAAAAAAAATACATATTGGAGTGAGAGGATGGCTATAAGGTGTGAAGGGAGGCCATCTATAAATAAAAAAAAAAAAAAAATGGGACTCGAGTCAAGAACCAGGGCAGTCTGTGCTTTGGTACTTTTATTTTTGTACATGTCTGAAACAGTGTTTGTTTTGTTTACACATGCAATAGACGAGTCATTTTTGGTGCGCACACACATGCCACCAGCTCCTCGTAGTTTTTTAAACTAAAAACTGGGCTCAAAGAGTTAGGTTCCCGTACCACGTGGGCGGGTAAACCTGTAAAATTATCAGTTCATCCTGCTTCATCAGGTCCGAATCTGCTTTCCACACGGGGTCACTGAAGAGGCCCTCGGCCAGTACTGGAAGTTTTCACCCTCACCAGTGGGTCTCTTCCGTGGGATTCCACACATGTCTTCCTTTGGGGGTGCAAAGCTTTTCCTCGGCAACCCCTCTCGGAGGGCTTCCGCCTGTTTGCGCCTTTGTTCCAACCTGGCCTGGATGAGTTCCAGGGCTCCCCCGAAGAGGACCGTCCTCGATCGGGTGCTAGGGGAATATGGACCTCTGGTTTTCTGGGAGGTCCAACAACATTAATCAAAGATGGCGCTGGGTGACAACTATTTCCGCCATTGCTTTGCCTTGGGAAATGGCTATTCTCCCCATCATGCGGAGCACGAGGTCAGAGGCACGGCGGACCTCCTCCATGGCCTCCGTTGCGGCCTGCTCGTCTTTTGTTACCTGGATATCTTGCCGTTTTTCTGCCAGGTACGCCTGCACCATGGTCAATGCATTCATTGCGCGCCGCAAGGCCCTGAGCCTTGTAGCACTTCTCGAGTTGTTTCTCTGAAGCGCGGCAGGCCCTGCTGGGTAGCGCTGGTCT
>JBBPBX010070196.1:0-18657 GCA_038048925.1 Garcialebias charrua
TTTACCTTCCTGTTCACCCAGTACCTGCTATAGGGGCCATACAGGTCAGGTGCAGTGTACTATGGGTGGTGGCCCAAGTCCGGGGCCTTGGCACTCTGACCCTGGCTTATTGGAACTGGCTCTTGGGACATGGAATGTCACCTCCCTGGTGGGGAAGGAGCCCGAACTTGTGAGAGAGGTTGAGAGCTACTGACTAAATATAATCTGGCTCACTTCAACGTGCAGTGTGTGTTCTGGGACCAGTCTCCTTGGGGAGGGCTGGACCTTATTATAATTGGAATTGGCCGTGATGAGAGGCGCGGGGCAGAAGTGGGATGTCCTGAGTTGGTGCTGGAGTGTTGGAGTTTTCTTGGAGACAGGTTCTAACGGTTGTTTGTGTCTAGTTGCCAAATGGCAGTTCATAGTGTCCAGCCTTCCTGGAGTCTTTAGCAGGGGTGCATGTAGGTGCTCTAGTTGGAGATGCCATCTTTGTTCTGGAGGAACTTAATGCCCACATGGGGGGCCTGATAGGGAGGAATGGCCTCTTGGATCTCAGTGGTGTTATGTTGTTGACTTCTGTACTAGATATGGTTTGTCCATAGACAAGACAACACTTCTCCCTACATGAACTGATTCCGCCATTTGAGCTTCTCTCATTACTAGTCAGGTCCTTCAAACTTACCCTGATTTAATATGTTTTGGATCAGCTAAATTCTGATTAATCTTGGTGGCCAGTTACAACACCTGTGTCAAACTTTGTACAGGGAAGGATACAACAACTGTATGACTCAGTTTTGACACAAAATCACATCCATGCCCAAGGGGTGCTTCACCCTACTGACATGGGTCTAGCAGTTATCCCATATTACTCTATTTTCCATTTGATCAGATATTATAATCATCAGTGGTGGGCAACGCTAATCAAAAAATTAGTTCCACAATTTCTAAAACGCTTATTAATTTTTTTAGGTCCACAATTTCAAAAGCACAAATGTCTTATGAAAATTAGGGGAAGCTAATCTAATCCGCTATTTATATTCGACAATTGGTAGCCGGCAGCGTTATGCAATATTTGCACTACACTGCCAACTGAAAAGTAACTAAAATGATCCTAAAAGGATGAAATTACAAAAATCAAAGGATTTATTTAATACTTTACGTACATATATTCTATTCGGCCACGAAATTAACAAAAAAGAGAATGATCTTTTAATCCCTAAGACCACTTTTAAATCTCAAATACACGGGCGTCTCGCCACCGCATTTATACATAAAAGTAACCAAAATACATAAAACTAACGACTCACCTTCGAGTGTTCGACACAAAACACCCAATAAAATCCTCCGGCCGCGTTAATTTGGCTTGAAACAGCGGGGTTCTCTGCGGATTTATCCAAGTAACCCAGCACAACCAGCTAGCCACAGAGTTAGCGTCCAGTTCACCTCTGACCCGGAAGATGTCAAGATTCTATAGGCAGTCAACAGATTTAATGAAAAGTAACTAAAATACATAAAACTAACGACTCACCGTCGAGTGGTCGACACAAAACACACAATAAAATCCTCCGGCCGCGTTAATTTGGCTTGAAACAGCGGGGTTCTCTGCGGATTTATCCAAGAAACCCAGCACAACCAGCTAGCCACAGAATTAGCCCCCGAGTTCACCTCTGTCAAGATGGAATAGTCCATTTTTAGTAGGGGGATACAGAAATCGACCGGTTTTTGTATTGCGTTTTTAATGATCGTAACTATAATTATTTTTATGTTAAATGTACATTAACAAGCATGAGCAATGTTAGTAATGTAGGTGACTGGCCGGGGGGCGGGGCCGGGGCCCTGCTGATTTGGGACCCCAAGCAACGGCATCATTTGCCTACATGGTAGATCCGTGTCTGTTCTCCCCTCTGCTCCCCCTCCAACCCTCCCTCCTCTCTGCTCTTTACGGTGAGGGAGGGGAAAAAGGCAAAACAAGCAGCTACGGAGCCAGCATAAGAGCCTCTAAATAAGTTTATTCGTTTTTACTGATAGATAATTAGTTATTAGCGGTACTGCATTTTAAATAAAAATAGCACAAATCCGCTTATGAATTATAAAAGTTAGTCACTCTGCTGTTACGCTGACAAAAACGTTAGGTCCGCTCTAAGCGGATTAGCGCATTAGCGGTCCCAAGCGTTTATTTGCCCACCTTTGATAATCATGAATAATAGGAGAAAAGAAACATTACTGTCATAAATTCTATATGATCTACAGTAATGTGTTATACTGCAATTACCCAACACATCTCTGTTTACCTTTTTTTTTTCCACATTATTGTCTGTTTCAGGACAGTCGATCAAAATGTTCATTAGGGGGCGACCCATAACCATGTATATCCCCTCCAACATCCAGAACTACGATGACCTGAAGATGGAGGAGCCCTCAGAGAGACTGAAGCTGGACTGGGTGTATCCTTCCTGACTGCCACAGAAGTGTTCAGCTATGTGTTCATGTTTAGGTTATACTATGGAGTTGTTCTATTCAGACGCTGCTTGTTTCACTGTGTTTATGTTTTTAATTAAATTGTGTATGTTGGGAAGAACTGCTGGTCTGCTACAGTGCCTTTAGGTTTCCACAAAACACTTTAAACTGGTCTACTGGGATTTTTTGTGACAGACCAACACAAAGTGGTACATAATTGTGAAGTGGAAGAAAAATGGTACTGTACATGGTTATTTAACTTTTTCCCCTTGTTGATACACCGAACTAAACCCTGAGCAACAAGAAGCTGTCAGAAGTCACTTAATAAGTAAATAGGGTCCAGCGTTTTGTAATTTAATCTAGCTATGAATACAGCTGTTCTGTAAAGGCCTCAAAGATTTGTTACAGAACATTACTGACAAACAGCATAATGAAGACCAAGGAGCACAGAAGACAGATCAGGGTTAAAGTTGTTGAAAAGTTTTAAAGACCGTGTAAAGTAAATTTCAATGTGTGGTTTTAGTTTGTCACAAGGCATAAATATGTGTTATTAATCACCCATGTAAATCTGACTGATTAAAAACATTGTTTACCTTATCAAATTAAGTCTCAAAAATAATGAAAAAACATAATTTTCCCCTGGTCTAAGACGCTGGGGGCGTGTCAGCGCGTGGGCGTGGTTTCAGCGCAGTACTGCCCCCGTGTCCTGCCCCCTGAAGATGTTCGCGAAGGATTGCAGCCAAAGTCGGTAGTTACTGCTCGGACACGCTCCGCGCCAACCCGGCCTCCTCATCCTGGAGCTCTGCCACCTCCAGGATGAGCTCCCACCGTGCGCAGCTCGTGTGTCCGACGCAGACTCCCCTGCTCGGACACGCTCCGCGCCGTGGTCTAATTTATACGGCTGAAGCTGCAGGGGGTGGGGCTGAAGACCGCGTGACGAAACCCGGTCACATTTAAAACACGCCTAAAAAATCCTGAAACAGAAATATCTTTATACACAGTTTGCTCTATAACTCCAAAATTAATTGAGCTACAATTTTGAGACTTTTTACTAATTTACAAGATTACAATTACGACATTTATAATGTTTATTGAAGAAAATATTGAAATTCACTTTACACGGTCTTTAAGTATGGTTTCTAGATTTTACATTACTTAAAAGTTTTGTTTTGTCAAATAATTTGGGTGGCTGGAAAGTAATATATGGTGGTCAAGGGCACCATTGGCCACCCCCTGGCTCCACCATTATACCTGCTGGTGGATAAAATTCACTCTGCGCCACCTCAGACAAGTTAAAAAACAGATGAAATGGTGTAAACAGTTTGATGTGTGATCTATAAACGAAGATTAAAAAAATCTTGGCTGACGTTGCAAGCCCTTGTGTTTTCTGAGCAGATGGAGACAATTTGTATGTTTGAAACATGGCAGATGAGAGTACAGGTAGTCCCCGACTTACGAGCGAGTTCCGTTCCTGCGAGGTGCTCGTAAGACAAAATCTCGTATGTCGGAACACGAAACACGTGTCGCTCGTAAGTCCGGATTTTTGGTCGTAAGTCGGAAAATTTATGCTAGCGCTACTACGAACACTTGTTTTTCAACACAAACGTACATACTAGTTCATAAACATGCTCAGAAACTTGTTTACAAACAATTAGCTAACACACTTTCATCTAAAAACACATACCAGTGCTGTATTTTCTGTATGTTCTGTACAACTTTACTGTTCGTTAGTCAGCTCGTAAGTCCGGAACCTCGTATGTCGATGCGCTCGTAAGTCGGGGACTACCTACATCTCTGTTCCAAACTGTAAACAGCTGGGGAAGAAGTTACCTGTCCAGTAACTTAAAGTGTTTATGACCTAATGGGATGGTGCCATCTGCATAACTATGATTCTTTACCCCCTTTTTCAAAAACAACAAATTAAACACATGGTTCAAGGTTTGGAGGAGCACGCTGAGGTTCACGTTCCTGCAGGACAAGAACCCAAAACATTGAACTAGAGATTTTTGTTTCATTCAACCTTTATTTATACAGGTGTCATTAATATATAGACGTGAAAATATTTAAACATTAATTACTTTATGCAACAACGAGTCTCTTCAGTGAAAAGGTTCTTCTCTAAATGTGTGAACTGTTCCTTTATTGTACGTTTTGTTTCACTGAAACAATGATGCCACCTTGACCCTGACATGCTAGCTACGGTTACAGGGGTCGGGACTGCCGGGCCAATTTATACTTCCTCCCAACGGGCGAGGCGGTGTATTTCATCGCCTGTGTCATCGTGCTGTATCACATCAACAACCGCACACAGCGCCACTATCGCAAACACACGGACTGCATCCGCTGGTCAGTATGATGAGCTCCAATCACATCAACAAATGGAAGTTTCCATTACTTCAGCATTTTTTGTTTGCTTGTCTTTCTGTGTGGGTACAGATGCACTGAGACCGTGCACAGCCTCGTTTTAGCTCTTCATTTACAGCAGTGCCAGCGTGGAGAAAGATGCTGTTTAGCTGACAATGCAGTTAGAAACACAAATGTCACTTTGTACAGGCTTTGCTTTATAAATGGTTACATCAAATTTATATAGTGTGTGCACAAGATGTGCTTGATGTATCAGAGCCCCGATTGTCGGCAGCTAGTCTTTAAACAAGGTTTGGGAGCATCTCCAAAAGGTTTTTGTAATGGCCGCTCTCAATTTCTTCAGATTTTAGTGAAGCTGAAGTGAAAGTTTTCCTATTTTCTCACAAATTTCAGAAGCGAACTAGTCCCCAACACTTACAGCCCAGTGAGGTATTGCACTGTTATCCAAGGTGGAAATATGTTCTACTTATTATTGTTCTGTCCCTACAGTTTGGTTACAAGACTGTGTATCAAACTAATAAAAATACAAGTTTAAACTTTTTTTCCCCCCTTTTTTTTGCAGTCTAACCCTCCATCCTAACAAAGTGCGAGTAGCATCTGGCCAGGCAGCGGGCGTGGATAAAGATGGGAAGGTGAATGATTTTCTGTTCTAAAAATAAAATTGTATATGGTGCAAAATCAGTAAAGATTACAGTATACTCTGAAAACAGTGCAATGGTGGAGCCGGGGAGCGGGTGTCGCCCACCATTGATTAATCATCTGCCACCCCAATCGTTTGATAAATCTGTACTTTGAAGCAACATAAAAACTAGAATGCAGTTTCATCAAATGATTGGGGTGTTCAGTTTATATACAGACCCTTTCCAAAAATTAGAATATCATGGAAAAGTTGTTTAACTTCCATAATTCCATTCAAAAAGTTAATCTTTAATAGATTATAGATTCAGGGCCTCAATTTAAACAATTTCAAGTATTTATTTGTTTATTTTTACTTAATTTGGGCTTCCAGCTCCAGGGTCTCCGCGGGGTTGTAAAAGGTAGTAAATAAAATTAACACAAATTACGGCCATTAAAAAGTACTAAAAAGTAATAAACGTCATCTGACGAGGTATTAATTTTTTTTTAAACCTACACTATATTTTTCCCGTTCTATCGGCGAAAAAAATCCTGTGAATTTATTTATCTTTTCTGATTTTACGTTCGAGTAGGACCTAAGCTAAATCAATGACGTCATATTGTCGGTCAGTGTGCGTTCACTCCTACAGTCGGCCGAGGGCCGACAGAGCTTCCAGAACCGTCATGGGGAAATGTAAAAGTTTTCAGACCTCTGGTTAGAGGACGCCAGATTCAGAGACTGGCTTATTGTCATGTTTGTAAAAAGAAACAGGAAGGAGGAACGCGACTCGTTTCTCTGAAATTTTGCACCTAAACAATTATTTGTTAGCTCGAAATTATAGCAGAGGTGTGTCTCAGTCTATCATTTGCTTAATAAATGCATTTTAATGGTCATATTTGCCGGGGTGGTGCAGCTGGATTGACGGTTCCAAGCAGAGAGCAGAATGAAGGTGGGGAGAATATGGCAGGCCGATTGAGTCATTAATAGCTGGTGAAAATTCTCATAAGTTGCAAGGCATGTAAATTATGCAAAAAACTGTGACTTACAGGATGAAAAATACAGTAATTATTTTTCTCCTTCTCTTTTTGAATTGTGCATGTTTTCAGTGTTGAATTATTTTTATTAAACTGTTCTGTTTTCAAGTTTACAGTTTTTTGTTTGCCATTAGAGATATGCTGTGTGTGGGAACAATTAAATAACTTTTTGTCTTGGGTTAGATTTAAATAACAAATAGGTCAGTGCTTTTATTGAGGCAAGAAGCAAATTGATGTATCCAGTAATTATTATAAAACTACATGTACTACCAAAGTTTAGGAAGAAAATGACAGTAATCTATCACTTCACAATTAGTTGCTCTTAACTGAAGTACAAGAGGTTGCTGCTACGGTTGCAGCTCAGTGTCGTGATGGTATTAAAAAATATTATGATGGTATTAAAAAGGTATTAAAAGGTATTAAATTTAACTTAAGAATTTCTGTATATACCCTGCATTCTATTCAAGTTCTATTACATTCAAATTTCCCTGATAAACATTAAACGTCCTCTTAAGAAAGTTAAATGACATGTTTGTATATGTTGTGCTGCAGCCTCTGCTGTCATGTGTTCATATCTGGGACTCCACCACCCTGGTCACCCTGCAGCAGATCGGCCTGGGAGCTTTTCAGAGGGGAGTGGGATCACTGGCCTTTTCCTTTGCTGTAAGTTGACCACACTGTAACAGTCTAAATTAGTAGAACCCAAACAAAAGATTTACTTCAAATTCAACAAGAACTATATATTTGGACAGAAGTTGATTTTTTGGAGGGTGGCATGGCATGTTGGGTCAGTTGGTAGAGCTGCCACTTCTCAGCAAGAAAGTCATTGTATCAAATTCCAGCCTGGGGACCTTTCTGGGTGGAGTTTGCATGTTCTCTCCATGGATGTGTGGGTTTTCTCCAGGTACTCCAGTTTCCTCCTACTGATCAAAAACATGCATGTTAGACTGATTGATTGGTAACTCTATTGTCCCTTGGTGAGAGAGAGAGTGAATGGTTGTTTGTCTATGTTGCCCTGTGATGGACTGGAGATCTGTCCAGGGTGTACCCCGCCTCTCACACAAGACCTGCTTGATATGTACACCAGTGACCCCCATGACCTGAAAGGAAGAAACGAGTAAAAAATGATGGATGGATGGATGGACGGATGGATGGATGATAATTAGTAGTGGTTACAAGTCTTTAAACTCTAACAATGGCAAATGTGGAAAGTCAAATCTACGTAGGTCTTTTTGATTTACCAGAAACATTTCTGGGGTACTGGACACTGATATTTATGCAAAATATTCACAATATTCTCAATGCACTGAGTCGCCAACAGTCACAGCCTAGTGAAATTCATTGAACTTTATGGATAAATATACCTGAGTATCATCAGCATAATGAAAACTTCTCTATTACTGTCCAATAATTTTTCTTAATGGAAACATAAGTAAAAAGTATTGGTCCAAGTACTGAATTCTGAGGAATTTTATGTTTAAAACTAACTTAACGAACTTAACAACTCAACACATTTATCAAAATTAATATTTTGTTCATTTATCCAGCCTTTCTTTGTCATGAAGCACCAGACATTTAGAGACTCAGACTCTTGCTCTTTCTTTTTGTTCTGTAGTGATGCAGTTTTTGTTTTCAGGACTCTGGAGCCTTTCTGAGCGTGATAGATGACTCTACTGAACATATTCTGTCAATATGGGACTGCACTAAAGGGACCAAGCAGGCAGAAATCAAGGTAACGCAGTAAGATTAACGTTTAATGCAGATCTATCATGCCACTCTGTAATTATTGTTTCCATTTATGCTTTGTTCTAAGAATGATATGGCGGCAGTGGTAGCTCAGTGGGCAGTGCTGCGGTCTTGTAATCCTGAGGCTATGAGCTTCAGTCCAGGTTGCATCAGGAAGGGCATAGAGCATAATCAAAAAATAATCACCATTTCATACAGGTTGGCTTTCTTTGGTGACCTCTGAAGAAGGGGCCGGCCGAAGGAAAGACAACATGCATACAGTATTTCAGTTTTACTCCAGATTAGAACAAGGTTTTTGAGATTTGAATGCACTTTCTAGTGGTTCTACACTTAATGCTCCTTAACCTCCTGCCTGAGGGAAGCGGGGCAAAAGAGTGAGTGTGCTGGGTGAGTGGGGTCTTTCATGATGCAGGTGGCTCTCTTCCAGCATCTGGAGGTGTAGATATTTTTTGATGGTGGGGAAACTGACCCAGGGTCCCAATATGGCAGGGAGGCAGAGACTGGGGAGCGCTTAAGAAGTGCAGAGTTCAGGTGCAGCAGGAGGGATATTATCATGAGTGACAGGTGATGAGCATGAGTGTGATTGCAGTGGAAAAGTGGGCGTGGCAGAGATCAGAAATCATGACATGCTGTGCTCTTTTAGAGTGTTTAGAGTTTAGAACATTGGCCCTCATGCACGAACATGTTCGTATATTTATCCTAAATTTCTCCTACTTTTGTTCGTACGAAGCGTTCGTACGAACATGCCACGTCAGATTCAACAAACTCTTCTATCCACAGGAAAAGTGTGTAAACGAGCTGCGTAAATTTAATGAATCCCACCTGTTCTATCCACCTGCGCGTGCTCGCGGAGAGGTCATTTACATAATTCCCACCCCTCAAAACACCATATAAGGCCACGTTTCCTGCCTTTTGACAGCAGGAAGTGTCCATTCATTCAAAATCAAGAAGTAAAAAGAAGAACTTCACGCGTTCGGAGATTGTTCTGCTCTGCACCGCTACCCCCCCACCCCCGCAAGTGTCGGATGGTCAAATATTTTTAATTTTAGTGTACTGTGTTACATTATAGTTTCACTTATTCAGAAGAGCTGTGGCGCACCGCTACCCCCCACCCCCCGCAAGTGTCGGATGTGTTTTTGAACAGAAGCATTTTAAAATGTCTCGAAACTACAGTTAACTTCATATTAATATTGTAGTGCATATGTTGTGTGTCCCGTGGGTCGTACAGTATCAGAAATCAAGAATAAATGGTTTGATCTGAAAATGGCTTCAAAGAAACGTCTCGCCGCAGCACGGACAGGAGGTGGTCAAGGAATAGTCTGCGTTACCGAGATGGATGGACAATAAATGCCATGCTGCGCAGCGCAAGACGCGTGCCAACATGTTTTGCAGCTGTAATGGATTAATGCCGTAAACGGCCACCAAATGTAAGAAATAATGCGCTAGTAAGGTATTTAAACACTTACTGAGCCACCATTATTGTAGATGCGCAGTTTAGCAGACTTTAATCTTGCACAAACTGCCACCAAATGCGCGAGTTCTTCCTTTTTCCGATACTAAATTGTTTTTACTGTGATTAGACAAGAATGTAAAATTAGAAGAGGCTCAACTTATGTTGGTCTACCAGAAAAATAGACCTTTTATTGAAACTATCACAAAAATTACATTAAACATTTGTATCGATATTAGCTCTGATTTACTACTAAGTTGACAAGAATTCAAATTAAAACAAACAGACAGTTTAAACTTAACGGTTGGCACATTACTTGACAGATTAAATAGCTTATGAAAAATAAGAAATAGGAGGAAGGAGTACTGGAAGCTAAGTTAAGCTAAAGTTGGTTACTTTGAACCAGAATGGGTGACACCTTTTTCCCACACGAGCAGACTGCTGGGCTCCCGCACGTTCAACCACACCACGGCTCGTTACCTGTTGAAGGTTCGTCTCTTGGAGACAAGAGTGGAGAAGTTTGTGGACACACACGTGGATGGGTTTGTCCAGTGGCCGTCCAGTTGAAACTTCAGCGTGAGTGTGCTGATCCACGATACGAGGAACTCGCCTCCCTCGGCAGGAAACAACGGTCAAGCGCACAGACTGATTTTCAAAATAAAACTTTAGAAAACAAATTCTTCCAGAAGGTGAGTGAAAGGATCACAGTAAGGCTTTACTATGATTCCAGCTGAGACGTGGGTCGTTGACACATGACCGGGCCGTCTCCAGCTTTCCAGAGGGAAGCAAGTTGTCAGTTCGTTCTCCTCCAAACACTAACCCAAAATGCAGGAAGTGCCCTTTAAGAAGGGGGTGTGACTTAGTCACATACTTCCTGCTGATTGGTTGTCGCACCCCTAGAGAGGGTGTGGCTTTGCAAGTGAGTGAGTTTGAGTGACAGATGATAGGGTAGACAATACACAGAACACAACGTCAGAGTATGCAGGTGCATGTGAACAAGTCAGTACTTTGTTTTGAGAACAGATTCATTGTTTTTAGAAAGGACGGGAGACCGAAAGCAAGCTATGTCTAGCACTTTTCCTTCGAAACAAAAACAGTTCAAACAAATACGAAGGATTGTTCCTTCAACTTTAGACACTTATTCTGCCTAGAGCAGACAGTTCAAAGCACGATCATTCTGAGATGTTCTCTTAACTTTGTCATATTTAAAATATACCAGCTTAGTAAAATCATCATTGAAATGACAAAAATACTGTTTGATCAATTCTGAATTAACACACATTAAAGAGAAAGTTCAATCTGATTAATTAGTGTCCATTAATTCATAATAATTGTTAACCAATATAAGTGTCCAATCGTCTCCTTGAGGGCTTCAAGAAGGTGTAAACTTAGAGTTCCAGAGAGATGCAGAGAGGCCCACATCCCATACGGACATGAGGGTGCTATATCACTATGTAAGAATTAATGAGGAGGTCAATATTAATACTGACCTCCTTTTTATCCTTAATTAATCTACTTATTCAGATTGAATAGTAAATTCACGGATTCTGTTCTTTTTCAGTTTACCCAATATTTCTGTGATCTTTATGATGGATAAATAAACAGAGCCATTAAGTGACAAAGACGTTAACTTAGTTTGATATGTCAAAGAGACACTATCATTTATTTAAAATAAATCAACTAAATTAACACCATTACACTTGATTGACATGATTTCACTTTCTTTCAATTCAAATACGTCAGCACACTTAAATTCAACACAACAGACATAAATATTGGATGTTAACATATTTAGTCTGTGGGCTCTTTTAGCTTAAAAATATAGTTTCCAGCTTAGATAGAGAGGGGAAAGAGTAGGAGGAATAAGAGGTTGGAGAGATTAAGTTATTTATCTCGAGTGTAACCAGAGATGACACTTTCCATCCGACTTCGGCTAAATCCCAGGTACGTTTGTAAACCGCTCTTTACCTTTTGACGATGCGTCTGATAAAGATATTGCCAGCCTCCCAGGTGCACAGAGTCCTTCCGGCCCTCGTACGTCTGAACTGGTCGTTTACTTCCAACGTCTCCTCGGATCCGCGTCAGCCGTCAGAAACATGTGGCAGCTTCTGGCTGACTTCAAGACGAGATGTTTCTCAAAGAAAGTTCATTAAGAACTTTGGAGCTTTTGCTCGGGGAACTGGATGGAGGCGTCCATCAGTTCTAGCTGACAAGTTAGTCTTTGGCTCTTGACCAAGCTTGACCAGCTGCAAGGCAGAGAGCTTTCAGGTCTCCGTCCATTCAAACTCTCTGTCCATTCAAAGACTGAAGCGTTTCCGCACAGTTAGAACTTAAAAAGACAGGAACACAGAGAGGAGTTCACTTGCCTTATCAAACCCAAGGTTACAAGCCAGCAGCAGAGGGAAATGTTTAGGAACAGACAGAGAAAGCTGGAGCCTTGTTCATGAAAAACAACTGATTAAACTGTCTTCTTATTTCTAAACAAAACAGTCGGGTCTCTGTGACCCGATATTTCCCTTTAACACAGCAGTGGACACAGTTTAACTCTCACAGAATAACACAGCTTAAAAAGCACACATCATGAAAATGACAAAAGTTATTCTTTTGATCACATCAGCCTAAAATCAAAGATAGAAATAGTCTCTTTTGGTGACTATATTTATCAGATTATAGCTAAATGAATGATTTTGTAGTAAATGTCTTGCTTCACTGAGAGGTCAGTAAAGGTCATCACTGGACAGTTCAAAAGTACACAGGTGTCTTAAAAGTGGACAAGGTCATGTCCACTACATCTCCCCCCTTTTGGAAGCCATCGCCAGTCCTTGGGGATGGGGTCCAACACGAAAGGAAACCTTGAACTGTCTTTGATCTTGAAGTAATCCAGCAAGTGGAAAAGAAAAATCAAAAATTATAATCCCATAAAGTTTTTGGAAATTTCATACTGTTCGGAGGTAATCCCATTGCGAAAAGCTTTTAATCCCTTGGAAAACTGAGTCTGTTAACTCTTGGAAAACAAAGTCTGTGATCCTTTGGAAAACAAAGTCTTATAATCCACAGCGGTAATTCCATAGCAGTAATTCCACAACGATTAGTTTTGTTGATTGATCAGCAACAATTGTTTTCATAATCAGCATGTAGAGGGGATCCCTCGATTGACGCAGAGGAGGCGACCCTTGGATGGAGGTTGAAGACCAAGCGTTGGAGCTGCAGGTCCCACATCGAAGGTTGTTGGCTGGTTGGTTTCCAGTCAGTGCCACTCTGGTTCTATGTGTCATGCAATTATGTGGATTTTTAAGGTGGGCTTATGATTGGGATTTTACATTAAGCCTTACCTATATGCACCTGGTATGTAAGCTATCATGGTTTAGATCAGCTACGATTACCAATTAAGGGGTGGATCAATTCTGTAAAATTAGATATAGGGATCTGTACCTATAAAATTTTGGAGGGCTTCTGTAACGAAGGCCTCTAATTCCAAACTATTCCTCCATTCATTACTTAGTTTAGGTTAAACTAAAATAAAAATGAAATATAGTTTGATCTAAATGTCTGTTGTCTTTTAGACGAACGACGTAGGATTTGGTATTCCTAATAAATTTTGAAGTCTATGGCGAGACTCATCAAAATGAATAGATAATCTAGAATAGAAACGATCGAATCGGTTCAATTTAGAAATTATGAGACCAGTGTAGTTTATGGTACCTTGAGTAGCTTTAAACTACATTGACTCTTCGACGATTGAGATTTAACAAAACGAACTGCATGTTGGCATAGTTAAATCCATATCATTCATTAACCAATGTTAATACAAAACCTTTTTGGCTGGGAGTGTTCAGAACCAAACAATATCTCAACTAATGACAACAGTAATGACTAAACAACAAGGAAACAACGTTTCACTGCTTCGACACACTCTTGTCGTCAGATTCCAAAGTGCAACACACAAGAAAAACAGGTCTCAACTTTATGACCGAGGTCAAATTAAATCTCGTGGATTTAAACGGTTGTTAAGGTTAGTTTTTTGTTGTGGGTTTTAGGCTTAGCGTTTCTAAGTTCAAATTGGACAATGCGACTTATAGGGTGGGAAAGTACGGTAGTTTAAACCTGATTAGTTTATTTACTAACTTGTGTTTGGACGACCTTATTATCCCATGAAGTCGGTGAGTTTGTGAGATCTTTGTCTTTTGTGGAGTCATTGAACGCCTTGTAAGGTTTGATCTGATTTCGATGTACCCATTTAGCAATTGGCTCTTTGCGGCCTTTGCTGATTTTGATTTCGTAGACGACTGAGGACACTTTGTCTGTTATCAGATGAGGTCCAGTCCACCTGGGCATTAGTTTGCGGGCGAGAGTTCCGGTCTCGGACCCTCCTTTCCCGGTTGCTGGGGCGAACGTATAGTACCAGACTCTGTCTCCCACTTGGAGTTCATTGTGAGAGGCCTTTTGGTCATAGTACGCCTTACGTCCTTCAGCAGATCTTTCCAGGTTTTTCTGGGCGAAAGCAAAAGTGTTTCTGAGGTGTACATTCAAATCTTTGTCTTTGGCATGGCCTAACATCACCCCCCTTTGGTCATGGGGGACCACGAACACAGGTGAGGACGTCCGTCCATGGGCACAAGTTAGGATGCCACCGTTTAGTTTAAGCTGTTCGCGCAGCTGAGAGAAGACGGTACACAGGAATCGTTTAGGTTTTGGCCAACGTATCTTCTTACGTTTACCTCTTTCCGTGTAATTCAGGTGTGTCACAACTGTCGGCGCAATCGCTGGTGTGTCTGATTGTACAGACTGCGACGGGTCACTGTCGTTGTGTGCGTCTTCCCACCTCTCGACTGAAGAGAGGCTCTTTGAGTCGGTAAAAACTATGTCATTTCTGACTAGTTCTAGACTCAAATGCTCCTGAACCAAGGTTTCATTGAAAGCTTGGCTGATAGCCGATTTACCTGTCCCAGGGGACAGTACAGCAGCCTCGGTGTGGGGTCCTTGGATCTCCACACCTTTCTCTACCTGTGGTAGGTAATGTGAGTTTGCCCCCTTCTTGTCTGAAGAGGGGTCCTCGTAGTCTGCAACAATGATGTCCAAGTGACTGTCAGCGTTTGGTTGACTGTCATCTTCTGGACTCAGATGCCCTTGAACCAAGGTTTCATTGAAAGCTTGGTTGATTGCCGAATTACCCGTCTCAGAGGACAGTACAGCGTCATCGGTGTGGGATCCTTGGATCTCAACACCTTTCACTACCTGTGGTAGGTAGTGGTCAGGGAGTGCTGAATGTGTCAGCTCACAGAGGAGGTTCTCTTGTTGGGCCAGAGATTGGTCCAACTTTTGGGTCTCTTCTGTCTCACCTGTAGTTGAAGGTTCACTTACCGGGCTTGTGACCACGGTTGGGGAGTCCCTCGTGGCCACTGCGGTACCTGCGGTTAGGCAGTCTGTACCACAACGAGGAGGCACTTTTATTGGCAGGGGTTTTCTCACTGTTGCCCACATTTCCTGTTGACCATAATCTATAATCGCGTTGAAGCGGTTTATAAAATCTTGGCCAACCAAAAATGGGAATGAGTCAAGTGTAGACACGTACACCGGGTGGTGTAGTGTCATTTCGCCAATCTTCATGTGAACCATAGCCATAGCTGTTAGGGTTGTTCCCGTCTCTGCGAGACCCTGTAGCTTAATAGCACATTTCTCAAAGGGTATTTGCCTGTCAACACCGTTAGCGGCGGTCCTCAGCTCCTCGAACAGCTTGGCCGACATAATAGTTATATCAGAACTGCCATCCAGGAGGGCTTCACGCTCAAGGACACCTTCCAGTGTGATAGGCAGGTAAGCTTTCTTAGCCACCCCCCTTTGTATAAAGTTACACAGAAACCTCACAGGTCTTGGCCCACGTTTCTGTTCACGTGTGACTCTGTCTGTGTAATCTTGTTTACTGTCAGCATCTTGTTGGCTGTCAGCATCATGACCTTCATGTGTGTCAGCAATTGGTTTGCTGTCAACATCCATGGCAATGTTGGTAGTAGTGCGCGCTGAGTTATCCATGTGCTCTGAGTTATCAAAGACAAGGTCACGCATTGTACCAGTTCGGTCATCATCTGTATCATTCAAGTTTTCAAACAACCAACTTATGTCCACTATCTCCTCAGAGCTTAGAGGTATGTTGCCTCTTTCCTGGAACTTTTGTGACCTTTTGCTACTCCCGGACTGTCCAGTCCGCAGTGCAGGGGCAGGAGCTTTGCTCGGTGTAGACCGCGGAGGGTCACTTAAAGAGCGGGCGTCCTCCGTTTGTGGTTTTTTGCTTATCTCGGGCAGCTTCGTCCGAGGTGCAGGGACAGGGCGTGTGCTCGTCCTTCTCAACCATATTGGGTCTCTTAACCACTTCGGGTCATAGTTCCAGCGGGCATCTTCACAACCAGGTTTGTGACCATCTTTCTTATCTTTAGGACGTGCGCCCCTTTGAAATCGTTTTATGTACTCTGGGTCTTGTCTGAGCCACTCCGGCTCATTGTTCCAGCGGGCATCTTCACTACGTGGTTTGTGAGTTTGAAAAACATGTTTCTTCTCGCCTTTATTAGGAGAGGGAGTTGATGAACTTGTCCCTTCCAGCTCCAGCGAGTGGGATTTGACCGTTTCTTGGTAATGTAGTTCACGTTCTGGTTTTGTTTTTAACCAGATTGGGTCAGGGAGTTGACGAACATCAGAACCATTTATAGCACGCCGTTTTATTTTTAATTGCTCAATCTCACTTTTTAACTCAAGTTTTTCTTGTTGAAAATTTTCTCTTCTGCGAATGTTATCTTGCCTGAACAATTCAAGTATTTCTGTGTGCAGCTGTAAAGCTTCATCACAATCGTTATCTCCCATCTTTTTGTTTTGATTTTGTTTGATCTCACGTTTTAACTTAAGTTTTTCTTGTTGAAAAATTTCTCTTCTGCGAATGTTATTATGCCTCAACAATTCAAGCTTTGCTGTGAGCAGCTGTAAAGCTTCATCATAATTGTTATCTCCCATCTTTTAGTTTTGATTTTGTTTGAATCAATAAGACGGTATTTATTATAGTGTATGCAAATAAATGCTTTCTTAGCGGTGAGTTATTTAACTAAAACAGCTTCCTGGGTTTATTCCAGTAATCTATAAACAAGTCTTTCATTCATTCAGTACCTTTTTATTTATTTTAGGTTTTACCTGCAATGAAACATATGGTAAGTTAAGCCCTCGTGGCCGTATTAACTTAATAGACCTATCTTTTAAAACAATTACTATTAAACCACGCTTAATGTTTTCTGTCTTTCACTCAAACGCCTTCTTAAAGATTACAAATAAATGCGATGTTCACACTAAAATGTTAGCAGATTTTGTTTTATTTTGCACCAAGAGAATGTATTTCAGATTCAGTAAAACTGTTTTGAGTTGTCGCAGTTATCTGGATTGAAAAATGTAATTTTGTTTGTTATTTTAAACTTTTTATTTAAAATAAACTGGAGTCATTAATTGTACACAGAAAAACGTTAAAAATGCCATTTTTAACTAAAAGTGTACAGATGTACAACAATTCTGTTTAAAATTCAGAGATGCGAAGAGCTTAATGTGGAAACGCTCTGTTCTCCATCATTTTTTTTTTAAATTTAATTTGAAAATCAAATAAAAATTCCCTTTTGAGTGTCATTATAAATCTCCTCAGTATTTAAAATGAGCATAAATTGTTTGTCTGTACCTCTGTTATTCTAAAATTTGTATTTAGAATAAACAGGAGTTTTTGTTTGTGTACAGAACAATTTTAAAAGCTGGTAAACTCACCATAAAAATGCTGACTTCTTTATGATGTTTTTTAGAAAACTCATCTGTCAACGTCTTTTAACCAACAGGGGGCAGCTTTGAGTCTTAATTTATCACGTGGAGACTGATTTATTTCATTCAGTATTTAACTGAAAACTACCTTTTAGAGTTAGTTTCTAGTATGTTCGTGATAAACGCTCGAACTGCGGTCTTGTCAGAGACAAATCTATGTTGTTAGACAGTTTAGATGGCTTTAAATGAGTTTTTAAACTCTCAGTGAAATCTCCGTTTGAGTGTGATCTGCTTGTTGCCCGAAGTGCACCTGGAAATGACGACACAAGTAGGCGGGTCGACGCAGCGCGTCACCAGCTTCCGTTGAGCGAGGCGGAGCTCGCTAAACAGATACGTGACGTCAACCAATCAATCACAGCGTTTGCAGTGCATTACCCAAGCGTTCATGGTAAATGTAGTTTCTTACCTTCGACCAATGAAGTACCGGAAATGACGACAAAGTGGGTTGGTCGCAACGGCGTGCGTTCCCACTACAGCGAATCAGCGTTCGCCACGAATGATTGACAGCTCACAGCTCTCGTTTCATCCAATCACAGCTCATAAACAAACATGCGGACACGTCGTTTTAACGTTAGCTTGCACAACAGACCACAACTTTATAGACTCTTAAACAACTCAACGCTTCGAATTAACTTCCCAAAATTCTGAAACGTGGCAATCACATTTAAAACAGGCACAACTTAGCTACGCTCAGTAACACAGCACTGCAGCTGTTGAACAAACACGGACTCTCTCGGAGCGCGTCAAGGTCGGTTCCGTCCACTTTAAGGAAGCAGAACTCGGGTTTCAGAACCACTATCCGACACCGTTCTAACAGTTATATGCTTCTTTGACCTGCTCCAACACGTAAAATACCACAACAGCAATCTTGTAGATGTTAAAGTAGCTTTCAGGCTTTTGACTCGGCGGTCAAACAAAGCTTTGTACAGGAGTCTGTGTGAACTGGACCGAACCAGAACCAGAACCCCCCCACAGACCACGGGCTGACAGAACTTCACCTAAAAGCTCCCACAGCGTGTTAAGGAGTTGAACAATAACAATCTCTCAGCTTCAAATGATAAAAACATGCAGAATCTGCCTGCTTTGAACACTTCCAGCCAAAATCATTATCCTCAGAGTTTAAAACTTAGATCCTCTTATGCAAACATGACGTTACAGTTCATGAGAAACCACAG